>CAUYRT010011812.1:0-47325 GCA_963574885.1 Lepilemur ruficaudatus
TTTTTCTATATATTTTTAGTTGGCCAATTAATTTCTTTCTATTTTTAGTAGAGACGGGGATCTTCGCTCTTGCTCAGGCTGGTCTCGAACTCCTGATCTTGAGCAATCCAACCTCCTCGGCCTCCCAGAGTGTTAGGATTACAGGCGTGAGCCACCGTGCCTGGCCAGGCATCAGTATTTTTAAAACATACTCAGAAATCCTAATGTTCAGTAAGTTTAGGAACCACTGGCCAATAAACTCCACTGTTCTTCATGAAGTCCTTCTACCATCCTGGATGTCTTTTCCTATTAACAAAAAAAAACCTTTGCTTGCGCTTGCTATGGACAATAGTTTTATTTAATGCTCATCTGAGAAGCCATGTTTTCTTCCCCTGAGACTAATGAGTGACTTCAGTTTCCTTGGCTCAGATGGTTGATTCTCCATTCCTCGGGATCACTAGGATTTGATTTATTCACATAATGCATCTTTCCTAGAGGACTAGTCATGTTATAAGTATGGTTTGAAGATAGAAGAATCAATTTAACATGCAGAAACAGTAGAAGACAGTATCATTCAAAGGATAAAGAATCAGTTTGTCACACCATTTAATAATTTTATCCCACCATTAAGAAGTCATAGCTACAACAAATTATTTGAGAAAAACAAACTCACCAGGCAAACAAATCCTGGACCCAATGGACAAACTAATAGCTCCATCTCTGCCCTGTTTCTCTTGGTCGTGACACTAGTATGTTCTGGGATAGCTAAGTATTAGCTTTCAGTACATAAAAAAATACATTATTTGAGGTTTCAATCTAAGTAGCACTTATTTGACTATATTAACACATATGCCATCCATTTTTCCAAATTATGGATTGAATATTTTAAACCTAATATTTATACAGCCCTTTACGGTTTCTAAAATATCTTCACATCAATTGTCTCACTTCACGTTCTTCAGTTGTGCTGAAAGATTTATTAAACTTGGTAATACTGGTATTAAGTTCTTGTAAAGAACATGATCATGATTAACAACAGAAACTTGATATATTTGCTTCTATGTCTTGTACATCCAGTTATGAAAGTTTAATGCTGCTTGATGACCTAATTTTTGAAAGATTCCTATACATACAGTCAAAGGCTTTACGAGGAATGTTACTATTAAGACGGGAAATATTAGAAAGTGGATATAGAATCAGGTGAGCCTGGCTAAAATGGATGATTCTGCTAACATGGCTGAGTTATTAAATCTGCAGTTTTGATGCCAAAGTCCACAAGGAAAATCTTCACAGTAATAAAGTTTGATCTCTTTAGGATCTATCACTTCCAGGCAATTTAATCGATTTTCAGAATTTCTGTCCTTCCAAGTTTCCTGGATATACTTGGATATTCTTCCAGAGCTGGCAATTAATGAAAGAGAGTTAACAGATGTAGAAGCATTCTGGCCACTGGGGCCTGGACTCAAGAACAATTCTACTTCAGTAAACTTGGCTTTGAGGGCCAAATTACATAAACTATGTTTAATACTGCTTTTAATAATGGTAAAAATATTTGAAACACAGAATGCAAAAGCCTAAGTTTCTTTTTTTTTTTTTTTAGTTTTAAGAGGTAGAATAAAGTCTCTTACCAATGTAAGTACATATATAGAAAGAACAAAAATAATATGTATGGTAGAATTATAAAATTCTTAAGGGATTATAAAGTTCTGAAGCCCTGTCAATAATGACTGAAGAAATAATAGATTAAATTGAAATGCAAAATGAAAAGCTTTTTGAGAGTAGGTAAAAACATTTTCATCTTTTATAAATTATAAAAGGACATAAAGTAGTAACTATGGGTATGTAAGTAAATATGAGCATGTCTGACTTATAATAGATTACAATGATGAGCTTATGGCATGCTCACTGTGTTCCAGGTGTTTCAACAGCCCTGTGATGCACCCCTATTCTGCAGACAAGGACACAGAGACTCTGAACAAATTATCTGAGGTTACACATCCATTAAAGGGCAGAGGTGGGATCCAAACCCAGGGAAGAACGAGCCAGCTTGTGCCTTCTGGTAACACTTCATTTCTCCTCAAGGCCCTTGAGGATGTTGCAGTGTTCTGGAAGGCCAAGAGTTAGTATATTGGAAAAGCAAACCAGCTATGTTGGCTAAAGAAATAGAATAAAAGATTCATCTTTCTTAGTGGAGAAGAAAATGAGTTTCTGCTAGCAGACTAAATGTTCCCCTGGAGCCTGGAAATGTTACTTTGATTTCCAAAATTGTTTGGCTTACAACTGGAAAATGTAATACGCAGGCCAGAGACGGCAGGTAGGTCTTGTTACGTATGAATGAGATTGCCCACAGTCGCTAGGAAGGTGCACTTGGCAGCTTGCTAGGCTCTGGAGAGACTGATGGATAAGAACGCTAGGAATGTGCAAATCTTGGTGTAAGCAGTCAAGGAACTTAGTGAGGATAAGAAAGTATTAAATTAAAAAAATTTTTGCTCTCACCTTGGGGTCGTCCCTTCATCCTCTTCCTTCCCAGGTGAATCCATACTTACATGCTTAGTGTCTCATAGGATATGGATGACTCCTTGTAAAATGTGTGATTCATACTTAAAATTTAGATTGAACTAAAGATTTTATTTAGTTATATAAATTGAAGATATTCAATTCAAAAATGGCATTCCTATATGGTTCAATCTAATACACAAATGCTACTGTGCAATAAAGCTGTGCTGTCTTTTGTTCACTCAGCCCTGTGTTTTTTTCATCCTAGAGATAAGTGTGAGCTCTGGAGCCAGACAGTTGGGCTTAAATCATGGGTCTGCCACCTACTAGCTCAGTGTCAGTGGACAAGCCACATAACTTCTTCTACTAGAGCTTCTGCATCTAAAAAAACCAGGAAATATATAACTGACCGTATATACCTTAATGTGTAGTTCATAGACTCAGACACTCTGATGCTAGTGTTTTATTAATGTTACCCAAAGGAATCCGTGTAAAGTTTTCACACAAGTGCAGCATCTTGCTAAGATGCACTTAATTTATTGTGTGAAGTTTCTTAATCTTAAAATTGTAAAAATGTGGGAAACAATGATGAATCTATTAGAAGTGAGCAAGTACAGTAATTATTGTACAGATTAAGCGAATTAATATGCCAAGGGTATAGCACAGCATCTATGCATGTGTAGACAGCTCAGTATTAATAAAATCCATCCGTGTTGTGTCTGTGTATGCTTTTACACAAGACTAGAGACAGTTTTAGTTTAAGAAAGTCTATGAGGCCACATGGTCTATCGCAAATGAAGTCAATTTTAATTTACAATGTTCATATGGGGCCTGGGGAGAGGGGGGCATTGATTCCATTTGATTAACTCCAAAGGTTGCAGAGATTCTAGTGCAGTGGTATGAAACTAAGTATTCCTGGTGGAAAATCTCTGGCACAAAAGGAAAACGTTTCCTTCAGTCTGTGGTTGTTGATGCTTGTATTGATCCTTAAAGATGACAATAGAGGTAACATAGGAAGATAAGAAAAGTATCTAATGAAATAAGAAAAATATTAAAATAGTCTCAACCAGCCTCAAAATAGGGAAGCCATTTAAAATGAAAATAAACTTTGAAATATTCTCACATGACAGTCATATTTCACCACTGACCCTGGATGTTAATACAATAAATATCTTTACCATACATAATGAAAAACCTTCATAGAAAAAAGCAGCAAAATCTACAATTGTACTATGCACACTCTCTTTCCCACAAAGTAGAAACTGGAAAAACAAACTGTCACTGATAAATGCACCTGCACTAACCTACAAGACAAAGCTCAACATTCTTAAACTTGAAGTTTCTTACTCGCAGTTCTGTAGTTGCAGAGAAAGGTAAGCGAATCACTGTAGAAGCCGACATCCATTTAGTAGTTAAGTTCACCGTACATTCTTGAACATGTAAATACTTTTAAGAATTTTTCTTGAGATCAAGATGTAAAAACTAAAAAAATGAACAAACGAATCCAGCATTTTTATATATATACATATATGGGTTTGGGTAAAAGAATACCCCAAAGATGTCTGTCCACCATCATGTTTTTGGTTCACAAAAATGTTTCTAGTCAAGAGACCAGACCTCCCCCAACCCTGTCCCACCATCTATGAGTGGGCATTTAAAAGAAAATATCATAATTTCATGAAACTATTTTTTGCTAAAAGAAATTATAAAGAGAAAGTATATTCTCAAGCTTCACAGTGTACCTACAGTCAGCACAATCATTTGTTGTACTCAAAATTAAAGGAATTGGAATTACTGTAAATCCACACGTAATCTCCCCCAAACACATTTTACCTGCTGTAGCATCATCTCTTTTCCCACCCACTGAACTCTCAACTACTGGGTGAAAAACAGAAAAAATCGTGTGATATGTGAACTTTTACTACCAACCTTACAGAAGTGCTGATGACAAATGAAAAAGTAATATCTCTAACAAACACTGATTTGCTGTGTCAAGAAAGAGAGAAAGGGTCTTGCTGCGTTTCCCTTCCATTCCTTTCTTAGTGAAGGTCAACCAGCTGATGTTCTTCCAGGAAAGAAGGATTCTGTTCTGTTTGTTTTCTCATTTGTCCGTTGTTCTTGAGGACATGGTGGTGATACCACTGTCAGGTTATTTTATCATTGTATGATCTCAAAATTATCTTGCATGAATCAAAAAAGTGACAGTTCAGGATCCTGTGAATCTCTCAGTTCTTCTAGTTTTCCTTATGAGTTAATTTTCCAGTTTCTCCTTTGCATATGAAAACGATACTTTTCCCCCTCCATGAAGAAAAACTATGGTGGCTTTTAAATGAACAACTATAAAGCTATGGAGCGAAAGGGGAAAGAGGCTTGGCTTTTTAATGCTTCTTCTGTTTTTTATACCACTGAGGTCAGTTCACATGCCAGTGACCGGAGATACCCTGAAAAGCAGTGGGAACAAACAGTGATGCAGAAGTTACTGGTTTCAAAGACAGCAAACTGCAAAAATTAAATCATTGTCGATACTGTGGTTTTGGCCAATCTGCCCATCACCTGTTTGAAAATGACACTGAAATAAAGTTTTAAAATTTATATGTTGTTTAAAAAGATGTAAAAAGCAAAATTAATTAAAGGTTCTTAACAGTAAAGAGATGGATCAAGTGATATTAGGCTAAAATCAGATAGGTTATTTGGAAAAAACAAGAAAATTAAACAGGTATATTATATTAATATTGAACAAAGTGGAATTTAGGGCTAAGAGCACTGACAGTTACCAAGCAAGATACTTTCTATAGGTAAAAGTTGAAATCCAATAGTTTTCAGTACATGTCAACATGGTCTGAAAATACACAAATCCAAAACAGTAGTGGGAGAAATGTTAATAATCCTCTTTCAGAAATTGATAAACCAAAAATAAGTAAAATACTAGGTATCTGAAAAACAAATTAACAAGCTTAAAGAAATGTGTACCCAATTGCCAAGTGAATAAATATGCTATATGAATAAAAAAACTGGTTCTTTGACAGACAACAAATAAGACTACTGACTACTCTGATGAAGAAAAAAGTAAAAAAAAAGGGAGGCCAGGCATGATGGCTCACACCTGTAATCCTAGCACTCTGGGAGGCCGAGGAGGACTGCTTGAGGTCAGGAGTTAGAGACCAGCCTGAGCAAGAGTGAGACCCGGTCTCTACTAAAAGTATAAAATTAGCTGGGTGTTGTGCCTCACACCTGTAGTCCCAGCTACGTGGGAGGCTGAGGCAGGAGGATCACGTGAGCCCAGGAGTTTGAGGTTGCAGTGAGCTATGATGATGCCACTGCACCCTACCCAGGGGAAGAGAGTGAGACTCTGTCTCAAAAAACAAAACAAAACAAAACAAAAAGATAATAGTGTATGCAATTTTCTATCAATAAATTTTCAAGAAGATTGATGAAACAGATTTTTCAGGAAAATGTAAATTGTGAAAATTTGTCAAAAAGAAGTGTAACACTTGAATACGATAATTCCTACTGAGGAAAACCTATCCCCCACAATGGTAAAATTATAGGAGAGTTAAAACAATTTTTTTACTAACAGACAATCATGATTTATATAACCCATTCCACAGCACAGAACAAAAAGGGAACCTTCTTGATTATTTATTTTAGGCTAGTATAAATCTGAGATTAACAACGAGCAAGGATAATGAAAAAACAGAGAAACATAAGAAAATCACACATAATTTAAAATTTTTAAGTAAAATAACAGCAAATCAAATATATCAGCCCATTAAAATAATAACTTTATGACCAACTACGGTTTATTACAGGAAAGTTTGTTTCAGTATTAGAAAATCTAATGATATTAATTGAATAATTCACTATATTAATGGGTTAATAAGTAATCACTATATAGATGAAGAAAATACATTTTGTAAAATTCAACATGTACACATAAAAATCTCAAAGCAAACTAGGTATAAACATAACCTATAGTAAATGTTATATATAATGGTGAAATACATAAAGCTTTCCTACTATAGTCAGGAACAATAAAATAATGCTTGTGATAACTTCTACTTACTGTTCAGGGGAAAAAAGCATCAATCTTAGAAACATGAAAGAAAAAAAAACCTGTCATTATAGCAGTCATGATTATCTACAGGAAAATTCAAGAGAATCACCACAATCTATTAGGACTAATACAAGAGTGAAGACACAAACAAGAGAAATAATAGTTGATAAATTTCCAATAAAGCAGTAAAGGAATCCTGAGAAAAAATGCTATGAAAGTAGAGCCCACTCATAATAGCAATGAAAATTATGTAGTAACAGTGTAATAAAATGAGATGTTTAGTGAAACTCTATGAATAAAGTATATATATGGTCTGAAAAGTGAGAGATTACAGCATTGAATGGGATAATAGATGAATCTGTTAACTTTTCACAACTCAATACAATTTTGAATAAAATTTCTTATGAAACTTGACAAAATGTTTCTGAAATTTATGTACAAGAGAAAACGTGGAAAAAATATATAGGCAATTTTGCCTAAAAAGAACAGTGTGGGTAGTGCCTTGTCAAAACTGATATTCTAGCATAACAATTTCGTGCTGTGCAGGAATTAAATAAAAGATCAATGGAAAAGAATAAGAGATTCAGAAACAAACACACGCTTCTATGGGAATTGTGTATATGATAGAGATTGCATTTCACATGCTTGGGTTATGGTTGAAGTTTCTAGCAAGCTGTATTTGGAAAACAGACCATGTATCTAGAAATTTTTGTAAAAGTTAGATTTCTACATTGTACAAAATAATTTCCAGGTGAATTAAAAAGCTAAATGCAAAACAGTAGAAAGCAAGCAATATAGCATAATAATTTCATAATTTCGAGGTGGAAAGACCTCAAAACTCTACATTCAGATATATTGAGAATAAACCACATAACAATAAAAATTTCTGTAAGGCAAATTTCTGTAAGAAAATGTATCAGATTAGCAAAAGACCAGGGAAAAATGCATATAAATAGCTTTTTTATAGATAGTGCTGGTAGGAGTGTAAATTGGTATAGTCTTTAATCAGGGAAATTTGGCAATGTCTTATTAAACTTTGAAGTTTTCATACTTTTATCATGGAAAAAGACCTATTTTACAGGGATCCTAGTACTTATATGCATGCTTTTTATTACAAAAGAGGAGCAAATCACCAGGAGTGGCCTAGAAAAACAGGTTTCTGGATGGGGTCCATAAATCATGTTCATAAATGTATAGTAAGGTTTTATGATGTCACATGGTTCCAGTAATTTTACAGAGTACTTGCAACTAGTACTGTGGCTTGACTAAAAGGCTAACTTCCAAAGAAAAAGGAATAAGGCCTTGGCTAGATTGTCTTATATTTTGTGGTTACTATTTTCAGCGGCATAAAATCCTTTTGCAAAAGGAGGAAGTTGCTGGTTTTTAGAAAGCCTCATCTTCTTTTAGCTAAAATGCACTTTGAAGCATGCTAAAACATTTATAATTCCAGCCATATTTAATTAACTTCTCTCCACATTCTTTAACCCAGCAATTCCAGCTCCAAGCGTCTATTAGTATTAGAGAAATACTTCCATGCAAAGAGACATGCACAAGGACATTTATTGTGGCATTGATTTTAATAGGAATAAATTGGAAACAACAAATTAATTAGGAAATGGTTCAATAAAACTATTATGTCCATATTATGGAATACTATGTAACAGTTAAAAAGGATGAGGTAGATGTACATATATACTAATATGGAAAAATTGCCAAGATACACACTTAGTGAAAAAGGCAAGTTACAGAATAATACATAATGTACAATCTCATTTTCATGAAAATCAAACAAAACAAAATCTTTACGGAAATGCATGTACAGAAATGCTTTCTGGAAGAAGTAGAAATGATATCTACCAGCTAAAGAGAAGTTCCTTCCGTAGCAGCACAGGAGTCTTCGAATTTTTATTAATTTCCTACTTGTATTATTAAAAAAATTTTTTTACAAAGGCAATACAGTTGTGTATTACATCTGCAAAAAGATTAACATTTATAGTTACTGATTGTATGTATATAAAATGTTTATCATTAACACTTAAAGTTTATACACACATACACACACATACAAGATACGTTCTGTGTCTTCATACCAACCACAAGAAAATAATTTGAACAGGTTTGTTGATCTAAATAATGTAAATTTTAAGTGTTGCAATGTCTGAATTTGAAAAGATAGTTCAGTTTTATTTGGATGTACAACAGCACAGAGACACAGTCAAGGATCAATTTTAGAAAAGACTATTCCAGTTAGCAAATTTAGTAAGTTTCATTATGGAAATTCCCAGGGGCAAACTCCAGCACATTTAATGATTAGAAAAGTAACAAGAAAGTATTGCCTACAGTGTGAATCAATAGAAAAGTAAATTTCACTGTCTGATATAAAATTGCTTTTATGTTAAGCAAAAAACATGAGAGTTAGAGGAGGTATATTATATGTTTTCAAAGTGTACAATATAAGAGTATACGGTGTGATAATGATTATGAATCAAACAGACAAATACAAGTGAGAATTCCTCAAGTCTTTTAAGATTCACTAATGAATATAGGGAGATACATCAAGAACTTTATAAAATTTAGCAAGAGTGTTTCCTTTTTTTGTCTTCTGCCACCGTATCAAAAGCAAATGGTCAATTCATTGACTAAAAGCTAGTCAAACCTAACTGTGTTTCACTAAGCACGTAAAACAATGGCTTCAGTGAACTGCACGAAAATTATAGGTGTCCACTGCAGTTTCCAGGTCCAGTCCTATAACCCATTTACTGAAGTTTCCCTTATGCTGGTGGCTCCAATGGGAAAGACTTGTTAGGGTCAGCATAACCATCAGTTTGAGCAGAAACAAATTAAAACATAAATTATATTAAGAATTAACACCGAAGTTCAGTGAAGTTAAAAAGGACATGATTTTTATATGACCACCGGTAGGGTCTATTCCTGGGGTCGCTTGATGTTTTTCTTCTATGATGATGATAAGATCCAAAACGATCCTCTCTGCTGCTCACTGGGCATGGTTGCCATGCTACCCACTTCAGTGGTGAAGAGTGCAAGAACAAATATATACTTTTGTACTGTCGTTCTCAACAAAACTCCAGTACTTGGAATTTCTGCAACATTCAAAGCAGTTCAAGTAGAAAAGAAAAAGTTCAAACCAGTCACCAGATCCAAAATTAGCATTTTATTCAGAACGCTGGGGTCAGAGGTGTATCATTTATATTCTGGTACACAATACAGAGGCAAAGCTGTTGTCAGAAGTCTCTCCAGTTTAAAAGCTTTTTTTTTTTCATTTTTTTTTTTAAAAACACACACTTAGTAGTGCCATCAGTGTCAGGCCACCCCTTTCTTTTCTTTCCTTTTTTTTTTTTTTTTGGTACAAATTATGTAAAACATTTGTGCTAAGAACTTTTCTCCCTCCCCAAACAAAAAAGAAAATTAAAAATAAAAAAAATTAAAAAATTAAAAATTGAGTATTATAACTACAGCTCAACAATTGAATCAAATGTCACTTTTTTTTTGTAAATACTTTATCCATAACGAAAGATATAAACATGCAAAAAACCTGAATCCATAGTCCAAATAATACATACACATGTTCTGAAGTTTCTGCACTTCTCCATAGACTATGCCAATAAAACATTATGTACACATACCATTTTTACAGTGAAGTGGAAAAAATACAGAAATAAAAAAGTGTACATGGATTAAGACCAAAATGTGTCTAACATTCTAGTTTATGAAAAATTCAATTTTGCTACAAATTGGTGATATGAAAACTCCCTTTATTTGCAACCAGCTGCGTAAGTTTTAAGATTTTAGTGAAAAAAAAAAAAGAAAAACAAAACTAAATTCTAAAACTAGAAGTAATGTACATTTTCCAATCTCATGGTCTCATCCCTCAAGATAATAAAATCGCTCCATGAGTTTTTTGTTTGTTTGTTTAATTCTGTATTTTAATAAAAGCAAATGCAATGTAACAAAAGCATGTTGAAGCATATCATGGTTTAACTTACTGCTCCCACCACAAAATATTTTGTCTTTTACTTATCGTTTCAGAAATCAGTACCATTAAAGCCTTAAACATAAAACTAATTCCAATCTGAAAAAGGTACAAAAAGGCACATAAAATCCCAGTGCTTCTGTACTGTAAAATTCAAGTGTAACTGAGCTCAGTGTTTTTCCAAACAGTATTGGATCACTGATATTCCCTCTGAGCCCAAATTGGTTTGCAGCCTATGCCAAAGCCTCCAGCAAGCACTGTGCTAGTAGACTACAAAGTTAAAGCCTAGCTTCTGTATGCTTTTTGGGAATATCAGTTGATAGTGTTTGTACTTGTCCAAAAACCAAGTTCACCCTGAAGTTCAGTCATCACCTCCACCATACATGTCAGCGAGTTTCTTGAACCGCGGCCCCCAGTCGTTCAGGTAATCATAGTCCTGCTCGCCACCACTACTTGAGGAATTAAGGGAGCTCAAGGACCCAGCAGTGGAGCCACTGCCTTCATAGTCAAAGACTAAGAGGGAGTCATATGGCGGAGCTGTAGGATCATTGTCAGCAGCTTTAAGGCCCTGCAATTTGGAAACACAAAGAAAGAAAGAAAGAATTAAGAGAGGTTCACAATTTGCAAAACCACAGGCAGATCTGAGTGATTCAACGGGATCAAATAAACACTTGTTTGTAAATTTCCATTTACAGACCATAGTATTTTCAGCACATAGAAACTGGGGTTTATCACTATTTGAAAGTTAGACAAAAACTAACTTATGTCTTTCCTCTGTGAAGAAAAGACCCGAAGGGGTCTAGCTCAAGACGGCCAAGACTTACGAAGGTAGGTAGGATATGTTAGAGAGTACGCTTGACAGGTAGCAGGAATGAATGACCTATTGCTTGAGGCAGAGGAGAATGGATCTTAAATAACATTATATGTAGAACAGGACTGCTGGAGTTTAAAGAAAATATCTCATTGAAATACAAGCTAAGTTATATCATGGGTAATTAGTATGAAATCAATTCATTCATTCATTCAACACTTATGGAATACCCACTACTCTTACCAGGAAGTCTGATAAATCCAACCGTGCAATAGTCCATTGTGCAAGAGCAATTTTGAATGAGTAATTTACTCATGGAACAGGTCACATAAAACAATACAGAAGGCTATGAAATCATGTGATACATGGACCCTAATCAAAGTCAAGGTGAGGAGGTTTTGACAATTAACAGGATGAACAGGAATTACAGGTAAGGCAAAGAGAGGGATGTGTAAATGAATACCATATGGTCCTTGGCCCTGTACAAGGTTACAATCTAGCATTGTATATGACCTAATTTTGGAAGGATATCAAAGGAAGAATGAAGGCAGGCCAGATATGATTACTATGTAAAGAAAGGTGCTCATTAAATCATTTGTTATTAACGTAACATAAAATGTGGAATTAATTGATAAATTATGAACTGGTATTATTCTTTAAATAGCTTCCATAAAGCCTACAAAAGTCATAATCCAATATCTGTACATTGTATAAATATTATGGAGGACAGGGATTCTTTTAATCTAAAATACCATGCATTATTGACCTCTTAAAAATAATTTTAAAAATAAGAAACAAGGAAATAATTGCCATCTATATTCTTTTATTTTTATTTCAGCATATTACAGGGGTACAAATGTTTAAGTTCCATATATTGCCTTTGCCCCACCCGAGTCAGAGCTTTAAGGTGTCCATCCCCCAGACAGTGCACATCGCACTAATCAGGTATGAATGTACCCAATCCCCCTCCCCACCTGCCCGACACCTAATGAATGTTACTATATATATATTCTTAACTCTTGCAAATAGATGCTTTTTAATATACAATTCAAGTCTCTGCAGCTAGTTCATAACTATGCTCTGCAAAGCTTGTAAGGATTTAATTTATGTCCTTTTGGCATTTTTTTCTAGTTTTTTCCTAATTCCATTCTAGTACTCTAAGAAATACCAACATTGGTACTACAAACAATCACTCTGTTTTCCCACAACTCTGCTTTTCAACTGCTGGTGGACCCATGGTGGCCTCACTCATCCAAGGTGTGTCACGGACTGCCCTACTTGAGAGAGCAATGCTTCCAAGCCTCATGTACAGGGCTATCCAGAAAGTATCCAGCCATGAATGCCTCTATTTTGCATATTACATGGCTGGATACTTTCTGCACAGCCTTTGTATTTTATGAGCAAGTATACGTGTTTTTTTATGAGCATGTGTTCATCTATTCTTTCAAGTTTACAGAGGAGAAATAGAGGTAACAAGCATGGAAATTAAGGTCAGAGTGAGTATGGTGTAGTGGATAAGGGATCCAGTCGTAAGCTGACATCTCAGGTGGCTGCAGCACTACCTGTGGAACCTTGACACTTCCACCTCTCCAACTGTAATAACAGTAATAAGATTATTATAAAGATCAGATGAGGTAAAGGGACCCAAGGGCTCACCACAGTGTCTGGTACATGCAGAGCTCAATGAGTATTAGTACTTATAAAAACCTAGTTTTAGAGTAAAATTTCCTGCCTGGGATTTGAAAAATTAAAAAACACACAAACAAAAAAAACCCCTAAAAATATAATATACTAAGAAACAAATTGGCAGCTGCTTCACTCGGATCAAAAGCCAGAGAGAAAAAGTACGCATGACCAGCTTTTTCCACCTCCATGTGTCTCTTACCAACAATCCTAACCATCAAATTAAGTATCACTTTTCCCCAAGGCATGTAACACTATTTATAACCCCGAAAAGCCTGTGTAAAATAAAATGAAGCAAGTCTTCAGCAAAGTACTTCAATATATTTATATAAAACATAAATAACTTCAGATAGGATTTTCTTTAGCTTATTTTTAGAATAAGCTATAAGGCAATTCTGTTAAAACTGAGAAACCCACAATTTCTCAAATTTCATAATTCCCTTCTGTGGTAGATTGTGTTACCGTCCTCAGTGATTCACTGCTCTTTTTTCGAAGGCGGATCACACTCCCACGCCACCACAGTGCCTCTCTGGAGTCAGAGTTTACGTCCCCAACCCCACTGCCAGGCGTGGCTTTGTGACGGGCTTTGGCCAATGCAACGTGGGTAGCTGTGAAGAGTATCTTCTTTCAGAGTTCTATCTAACGTTTCCATCGCTCCTTCTCCTTCCCCCTCTGCCAGGAGAATTGGCCTGCCTCAGATAGGAATTTTATTTCTACATGGATCCTGAGATGAAGAGGACATGTGGGTCAGGAACTGAGCCACTGATGACTACAAGCTGACTTGTAGCTTGGGCAAGAAGTAAACCTTTGTCAGTGTGAGCCAACGATACTTTGGAGTTGTCAGTTACTACATGTAATAACCTTAACTAGCAAAAGCCAAAGAATGCACCTTCATTCATTTTGTTTTTACATTTATTTATTCAATTCAAGACATATTTGTTGACTACTGTAATGGATTCTGCTTAATGATAGAGATACAACTATTAATGAGCTAGATCCAATGCCTGCCCTCATGGAACTTACATTCACATATTAGCACACACACCCCTCTTCCCTTTTCCTTACAATAGCCAGCCATTGCAAATTTAAGCAACAGGTGATTTCTTTAGTTCAGCACTGTATAACTAGAGCCATACAAGAACTGGACCCAAGAAAGATCTGAAGGAAAATCAAGAAAAATATGATAAGGAGAATAAGTTGCTGAAACCAAATATTAAATTTCCATTATGACAACAGCTTTATAATACAGACAACAGAGACAATGGCTGGGATCCTTTGTTCAGGTCATCTGATTTACCACAATTCAATTTTAAGTGAAAATACAGATAGAGCCCTGCCCAATCTTTATGGTATTAATACCAAACTGGAAATATGGAAAGGTTAAGACTAAAATTAGCTCTAAAGGGTTAATGGCAGGTTTCAAGTGTATCTGGACTCAGTCCAGAGAAAATGGATGGCCTGTGTTTACCATGTCCAGGGAACAAACACAAGAAGTGGTCTGGTCTTCGCTGGTGTGTTAAGGACCCCAGAGCTCATCCTCAAATGTCTAAGTCACCAAATTCGGTTCCTTAAAATAAATATAATGCTGGTGACGATCTATTCCCATACCTACTCTTGAGATTCTCGAAACATTCCTTTGTTTTTTCTTTTTAGCTCCTATATTGGCCTTCTGAACATCCTGATGGTTTCTGAATCTTTGTTTCTTTTCCTTTTTTTTTTTTAAAAGAGGTTAAGGCCATAAAATCCATTAGACAGAAACCACTGTGCTACGCTAGAGCATGGCACATTGTCTTATGTTTTAATAATTGCAAAAGGGCAAAACCACTCAATTTTTTAATAATTCTTAGGCAAGTCATCTTTCGAGGCAGAAGGTTAAGTACTTCAAATCCCACTTCCACTTGGATAGCACCGATTCTTATTTGAGAATTAAATATGACTCTTCTGAATGAAGTATTATATAAACTCTTTGTAATATTTTGGTAATTCTGAAAAGATCACAGCCAAGTCCTGAGAAACTGACATGCCCAAGTAACAGGCATGAACTCAGAGTGAATGTATAGAAGAAACCCATTGGGCAATGGAACCTTCTGGTCCTCCCTATGGGATTCCCTGTTCTTAGATGTGGACTGCATTTCACAGGATGTACTGTTGCCAAACTTACAAACTAACTGCATGTGCTTCTCTAGGTTGGACTAAATTTAGCAAAGTTTGCTCTTGTTCTACCTTTCCTGGAGAGGTAGATCTTGAACTTTGGATAAATCTGAACTATTTTCTGAAGTTTGAGGCTCCTCTACAAAGTGAAAACTGTGGCTCTGGCTGAATTCTTGCTGAGCTTGTATTTTTAGACTTCTGATACTGTGCTTTATGGGTGGAGACACGCTTTTAGGGGGATGATAAAAAGCCATATTCTCCAGTGAGGAATACATGAGGAGAGATATAACAGGGAAGAGGTCCTATTGATTCCTTTATATTCTGTCTTTTATAGTCTTAGTGCCACTGCATTAGTACAGGTCCTCCTTGTATCCTGCCTGGACCATAGCAAAAGCCTGTCTAACTGGTCCCCCTGTCTCCAGGACTATTCCTGTTTCTTTCTAACGAACTACTCTTGGTTTCTCTCTCAAATGTTACTTGATGTCACGCCTCCAAGTAAAGCTTGCTGACTGCTCTTTGTGACCTACAGCAGTGCTTCTCAAATAAGGGAGGAGTTCCTCAGGGTGTGTGAAAGATGATTTTTACTTGGTGAATGGCCACTTTAAAATAATTTCCTTTATTTAAAGAAATTAAGTTAAAATTAATTTAATGTTTAAGTTTAAAGAAAATAATAGAAGAGGTGCGCAGAGATGGAAAAAACAAGGTGTTACTCAATACCTGCTGTTTGGGTAACTTACAGGATAAAGTCAAACTCTTTAGAAGAGCATTCAGGGAAACTAGACTGTTCACCTGCACTTTTTGTTTCAACTATTCTCAACTCCAGCAACTCAACTGAATTATGCACCTTCAAAGGGAATCTCCAAAACTCAAAAGCATCGCATTCTTGTACACCTCCGTGTTATGTACGTATTCATTTTATTCTGGGTGAAATGTTATTCCTTTTGCTTAAAACGTTCCCTCTCATATTTTTTCAACCAATTAATATCCATCCATCCATCCATCCATCCAAAAGCTCATTAAAAATGTCACTTCTTCAACCATGTTTTTCCCCCAGTTGTGACAGAGTCATTCCCGTGGTCTCTCTAGTCCATTTTATTATCATGTTTCGACTACATGAGACTCTGACAAACCAGTACCTCTGCACTGCTGTCATGGGCTTAGCTTTTCCCCTCAGCATCTTGTTCGTACTTATATCTACCCCTTTCAGAGAAAGTTAGGATCTAGATTTACAATATATAGGGGAGGAGGGGATGGGTATATTCACACCTAATGGGTATGGCGCGCATCGTCTGGGGGATGGACAAACTCGTAGCTCTGACTCGGGTGGGGCAAAGACAATATATGTCACCTAAACATTTGTACCCCTGTAATATGCTGAAATAAAATAAAATAAAATGAGATATATGTGGATATAAAAAGCACACCATGTTTATATTACAGTAGAATTCTGTGACTTATCAAGGAAAATGCTACTACCCTACTTCCTGGGAATTTCACTTTACTTAAAGCAAAGTATTTTAAGTGTTTTATTTATAATCAGAGAACAGTGCAGTACAAAATCTTTTAGCTTTAAAAGGTAATTTACTTATAATAATAATATGGTACTAATAATAATTAAGACATTTTACTATGTGACAGGCACTATATCAAGCACTTTACATATATGATCTCATTTAGTTCTCACTGCAATCTTAAAAGGAGGTCCTATTATTATTTCCATTTTACAAATAAGAAAACTGAAAATACAAGGGGTTAAATCCAAGGATCTTGACCTTATATAAGGTAACAGAGCTGTTAAGTGAGGCAGATGGATTTTAATTCACATAAATGCCCAACTCCCGTAAGAATGGAAAGAGGTATTTTAAAAGAGAACAAATTAAACTTAATTAATAGGAGAAAAAGGCAAACATTGTAAATGTTAGTAGTTTTAAGCAAATTAATCTAGAAGAACCTTACATAAGTTTTAGACAATATTAATCAAAAGTTGGTCTTTTAACAGAAATATGCTCTTGGTTTTTATACCTCTAAGTATAATGAAATATTTCTGTATATATATACAGTATATAGAGTACACTTCTTTACATAAAGAAATATACAGGCTTAGTAAAGTTATTGGAGGTATCCTAATACCTACTGTAGGGCTGAGTTTAAAATAAATTTATTTCAACTTTTCACCCTCTTAAGGTCATGTTTAAAAATTCAAAATAGAATGAAATTTTGAAGTTGGAATTCAAAAATGTGTGACTTGGTTTTCTCTACCTACCAGACTGAGAATAAGTTATCATTTTTGAGATTTAAGGCAACATTCATTATTTAAATAAACAAACTAGAAAATGTTCTCATGAGTTTTCTTATTCCTTATGTCCATAAAAGCACTCCAATTATAATCCCCACTACATTATTCTTCCTTTGGAACATTTGGTACTCTGCTAAATCAAATAAGACCTGAAGATAAATATATTTGTGTGCATTTTAAATGTTTTTATAAAATGTGCATGAGTTCTCTCTAGGTGCCTTCAACTGTTTCAAAACTCAATGTGTGTTTATTTTTATCTGTCCAGTTAATGAAGGACATCGAACAAGTCTTAATGGGTATCTTGGATGGAATAATCTATATGGGTACTTTGGAGCATTATTACTGGTTTACGCCTTTGGAAGATTTTCATCTTTCTGAACTTTTCCACACAAGTGATCATCACATCCCTGAAACTCTCCTTTTGGTTGTTTTCTGTGATACCTTGACCCTCTCAGACTTTCTTTCTGTCTCCAACTATAGGGACCTTGCTGGGTAACAATTTCTGGTCCCCTTTGTCCTCCATATTTCTCTGTCTTGAAATCAGATTCAAATTCATGGATTTAGTTGCTGTTTGGGGATGATTCCCAAATTGGATCCTTTCATCCACTCCTATATTCACCAAACCAATGTGCCTCCTACTGCTTCGCAGGGATAAGCACCTCTTCCCGGGACCACAGCAGGGCTCAGAGAGTTAAGTTCTAGGTCCCGCGGGATGCCACTGGATGGCACCTAACCCATACTCTGCATGCCTGACTATTCCTGGGTCAATAAAGACTTAATGAAGGAACGAACTTCTAGAAAAAGGGGGAAGAGAATTCCAGGCAGGAAGACCAGCATGTGGATGGGCAGGAGCACAGAATTGAAAGCTGGCATTGTAAAGCACAAGCAGGTTTCTCTGTTGCTAGCCCGTGAGATGCTGGCTGGGGAGGGGTCTGAGCTGAAGCTGAAATGCCAAATAAGAACCAGACACAACAAGCCTCCTATGCCTGGAAAAGTATGGCTGCAGATCCTGGCACATTTGCATTGTACAGAGATTGTGCTGACAGCAAAGTGGGAAAACACACAAAGACAATCTCTGTCTAATTTATTTTTTTGATCCACATATTACCAGTGTAGTTATGTTACACACAGTAGACACTCAATAGTGATTTGCTGAATGGATGATCCTTAACCAAACTCAACATAGTTTCCAAATGAGCCATTTTTAACACAGGCAGGCAAACCTGAAATTATGAATTGATTGTATTCTAGGAGTTAATTTGCAGTCAGTTGTTTGGAACAAAGTTTTTCACAGAAGTAATCACACCTGTTTGTTTTGATTTCAAGCCCCTTTTTAGACTGCGTATGGAGCACTGTTTTAGAGAAAGAAAAATCCAAATGGAAATTCCTATTGTAATTCTTTCTATTGTGGCCTAAAAAAGGTTGGGTAAATGAACCTTATTAACTAGATGCTCTTAGAATAACCAATATCTGCTCATGCCTATAATCCTAGCAACTTTGGGAAGCTGAGGCAAGAGGACTGCTTGAGGCCAGGAGTTCAAGACAAGCCTTACCAAAAAATAGAAAAATTAGCTGGGTGTGGTGGTGCATCCCTCTGGTCCCAGCTACTCAGGAGGTTGAGCCAGGAGGATAATTTGAGCCTAGTCATTTGAGGCTGCAGTGACCTATGATGATGCCACTGCATTCTAGCCCAAATGACAGAGTGAGACCTTGTGGCAAGAAAAAAAAAAAAGAGAAAGAAAGAAGGAAAGAAGGAAAGAAGGAAAGAAAGAAAGAAAGAAAGAAAGAAAGAAAGAAAGAAAGAAAGAAAGAAAGAAAGGAAGGAAGGAAGGAAGGAAGAAAGGAAGGAAGAAAGAAAGAAAAAGAAAAGAAAAGAATAACCACCAATATCCTTGTTTTCTGAATGTAATCACCAGTAGTGTGAAAGACTTCACACTTGGTCTCCACTGACACTCAAACGTAAATTGGGCAGTGCCCATAGCTTCATGCCCTATACACCTGCCACAGTTAATACTTGAAAGCCTAAAAACAACAAAATCTGAGAGCTAGGCAACGTACTAGATGTTCAGGTTATAAAACATGAGCAAGAAATAGTTCTTGTCCTGGAAAGAACTCGCATGCTGAGTGGGAGAGGAAACAGTGGCAGTTACACCCCAGCTGGAGAGGGCTATGACAGAGGAGGCATCCTGCTACTCCTTCCCAGAGTTATCAAGGAAGGCTGCACAGAGAGGGTAACGGTTCAGCTGAATGCTAAAGGCCAAGTGGGAGTCCTGCAGGTGGTCTAGAGGGTAAGAGCTTTGCAGAAATAACAGCACATTCAAAAGTGTGATGCTTTTGAGGGACTGCAAATAGTTTCAGTGGGGAAACACAGGAAGGGAATGTGGGAGGTTGAGGGGCGGGGAGAGGGCAGGAATCAGATTCTGAATAGCTTTGTAAATACTGCTTAGTTCCTATATCTACTGTCAAAAGATTCACTGTATCTTCAAACCTGACAACCGCGGGAATAACCCAACAACTTCTCATAATGACAAACACTAAATCAAAAATAAAATCATCCAGGCACAGGTATATAGTCTAAAAGATCTAGCCATATATATAAATTTCTACAAATTTCCCCACCCAGGTCTATACATAAATTAAGAGCTGGAAAAGTCAGGACATATTTCTGTAGACAAAGGGATTTACTGGCATTCTGTTGTTTTTGCCTTCCATCTGCTTTTGCACCATGTCTACTACAAATTAACCTATTACCAATTTAGCAGAAGTGAATATATATGTTCAGAAAGCAGCATGTAATTTAGGAATGGACGATGATGGACAGTTGCACAGATAGATATATATTCCAGTTCTGTTCCAAAACTTCTTCTATAAGCTCTAAGTGCATCTAAAAACCTAAGGTAGTTTGGTTATGTTTATATATTACACAACTATTTCAAGGAAGCCCAGGAAATGAGAGTCTTAGCAGCACATGACTGAAGGCCATATACAATAGATACATTCCCCTTTGTAGAGTACTGGGACCAATTCCAATCTTGGAGATACTGAGGCTATGGCCAGAGAACAAGAGTCCTGCCATATATTTACAATCAATATCAAAATGTATCTTTCTCTTATACTTATTAATACAATATAAATTCAAAAGGAGAATTACAGTAAAACTATAGACATGATCCAAAGAAGCTGCATAAATCATTTTACTTTGAAACTTAGGTATTAAATGTAGCAGAAGCCTTGGTCAGTAATGAAATGAATGCCATAATAATTTTGACAGTGAAAATCATATCTGTTATATTCAACAGAGAATTAGCTTCCCTTTAAAGAAGCTCTTAAAACTCCTCAACTAGACAAGTATTTAAATCACTTACATAGTATTTAATTTAGTTCTTCCAACTAATCTCTTTTGATGGAGTCATTGGCTAGGCACGGAATTCTCACCATTTGTGAGATGCAAAGGGTACAGTGTGAGGAAAATTAAAGTGACCTACTGTCACGTTTATCCATGCTAATAAATGAAATTAAATACATTAAAATATCATTAGTCTGTTTATTACTTGTAATCTAAGGGAAAAGTCCTTCTTGGAGATGACAGTGTGACTAATACTGATAACATATGATGAATGTCATTTTACAAATGCACAATATTAATTGATAGATTTCTTTTTGGTTGATGAAAACAACCACATTTGTTCTTTGTTAATGAAGCCGCATTTGCTTTCACACAAAGATAAGCTTGAGAAAAACAAGTATGTTTTAATGAACTACACAGTTGTATTTCAAGCAATTTGTGGCCTACAGAGATCTAACCATTGGCATAGAATTAAAAAAAAAAAAACCCTTATAAAGAAAGTATCTCTTTGTACCTCATTGATGAAGTCCCCAATGTCCCCAGGGTGTGGCGCTGCAGATCTGACGGGATACTGGGGCTCGGCGTGGATGGGTCTCTCATCCAGTCGTCGGATTCCTACAGGCTTAATGGCATCAGGCTCCACGGTATCGGGCTGCTGGAGTTGGCTCAAGTCATAGTCCTGCAAAAGACCAAATCCCAAACCTATGGTTGATGGGCACGAAGATGGAACACTCCAGTCTCTATTTTAAAACATATACTCAGAACACACAGAAATGAGTGCAATTTAACATAATGGAAAAGTTGCCACTATGAGTTTTTCATGTTATGATTAAATATTTCTTTCACACAGCTCTTTCTTCTGTGCTTTTCATTCCTGCAGTCTGTGCTCCATCTGCTTTACAAGGTTCCTCATCAGTTTCCAATGGAAAACAGCAGCGGGACGAGGTCTCACTGTAAAATGACTAAAAAACCTACTAGACAATGTAGTTGTACCACAGAAGCAAAGGTACTAACTCAATGTCTTTAATACTATAAAAAGATGATGAAGGTGCTTTTTCCTTTTCCCTAAAGGAAGGCATTAGTTCATCAGGGTTTCAAAGCCACCCTTCATCCCTCCCGTCCTTTTATGGTCTAGAGCAGAGTTCGCACACTACGGTCTGTGGGCCCAGTCTGACTCGTGGCCTATTTTTCTCTAAGAGTAGCTTTTACATTTTTAAAGCGTTACTTAAAATAACAACAACAAAGAAAAATATGCTACAGAGACTATATGTGGCCCACAAAATCTCAACTCTTTACTATAATATCTGGCCCCTTATAGGAAAAGTTTGCCAACTTCTGGTACAGTGGTGCTAAGTCAGAGAGAGGGTGGATTTGCTTCCAATGCAGTCCTCTGAATGTCTTGGAAAAAACAGCCTGTCCACTTTCAGAGAGGCAAAGGAGAACTTGTGAAGAACGAGGCTGTGGGCATGGGTTAGGCCCTCAGAACTATTTTCAGCCAAGGCATCAGCCAGCTGGATGGGAATGCGTATAGAAACTGACCATAATGTGGCAATGAATCAAAATTTTAGGTTTAGGTAAATGCTCTGTAGTTTTCAAACCTCTAAATTTTGGTGATACAAAATGTCATATCCCAGCTTAACCCAACTTCTCCAATTCAGTATTGGCATTTATAGAAACTACAGATTTTCTGGTAGTCTTCTTAAGAAGTTTGGGCTTCGTTTCTCTGTCTAAACTTAAAACCTTTTGCAGTTACCTGTGTGGTGGTTTGGATTTGTTCAATACCTGAATATTTGCCATGTTTTGGCAATGTTTGAGGTGTTTTACCTATGTTCAGTCGCTTAATCCTCTTGACAACACATGTGATATTAAGTTTTATTATCCCAATTTAAGAGATGGGGAAACTGAGTTTCAGATAACCCAAGTGACTCATCCATTATCCCAGATCTATTAAGAAATAGACTCAGACTCCAAATGCAATAGACTTTAAAGCTTGGCTCTTTCACAGTCACGTATGAGTAAATCAAGACTGAGTGAGAAGGTTACGTTTAGAGCAGGGGTGAAGAACCTGGAGGCTTAGGGCCACATGTGACCTTCTGGGTCCTTAAATGTGGCCTTTTGACTGGAATCCAAATTTTACAGAACAAATTCTTTTATATTTAATAATACATTTTGTTAGTCTTTAATATTTAATTTTATTTTAAAAATATATGTATTTAAGTACCAAAGAATAAAATAAGCTTCAGCAGAATAATCCTCCCAGATTGACCAGGACAATTAGAACATTAATGAGCCATAGGGTTAAATTGATGGCTGCTACGCTCATGAGTTAGTTCTAACTTCCCTTGCCAGACTGGCGCCACTACTGCATGAGGCTGGTTGGCAAGACTTTATGGGGGTCGAGTGTGCCAGTTTGTTATCAGCTTTTGAAAATGGTGCCTATGTTTCTGTTTGAAGTGGAATTTGTGAATAGTAGCGCAGCTTGGCAGTATTTTTTTATTCTGTCTGCTTAACAGCCCATCATGTCAAAGAAGACCAACAGAACGCTAAAGGAAGAAAACAGATTTTTAAATGTGGATTGGGAATTGCAATATTATCTTGTTTCTGCTAAAGATAAGATGATTTGCTTGCTTTGTGATACTGCAGTATTGACATTAAAAACAGTCAATGGTTATCGGTATTATAACACTCATAAGGACCACAAATATTTTCAATTAGAGGGAGAGGCATGAAAGGTTGAATTGCAGAAATTAAGAGATGAGAAGCAAAAGCAAAGAAATTCTTTCAAGCAGCAATAAGACCTGGAAATAATGCCATTGAAGCAACTTACAAAGTAGATTATATATTAGAGAAAAAAGGGAAGCCATTCAGCGATGTAGAAATTGTTAAAGAATGACTGTCGAAGTTGTAGGATGCTTAGACCCCCATTATGTTTCAAAGTACAAACAACTGCCTCTTTCAAGGAGAACCATAACTGATTGGCAGCATGAATTAGCCTTCAACTTCATGCAATACTTGAAAAGGAAAATATATATTATTCAGTGGCTTCGGATGAATCAACTGATACTACTGACTCGGCACAGGTTTTATACTTCATTTGGGTCATGACAGAAGATTTTCTCTGCTCTGAAGAGTTACCCGCTTTGGGCAGTCTTGTGAAAAGAACACAGGAAACAGATATCATAACAACTTTCAATATAAGTGTCGTGAAGCTGGACTGGATTTGGTAAGTTTAGTTAGTGTGTGTACAGATAGTGCACCTTCCATGACAGGAAAACATGAAGGGTTTATTGCACAGGTAAAAGAAGTATTAGCAGATCCGGATGCTCTCATTTCATTGTATCTTGCATCAGCAAAATCTGTGCTAAACCTAGTATTTTAAGTGACACTTTGCAACAAGTTATAAGTATTGTTAACTATATTTGTGCAAATGCAACATGGAATCTTCAGTTTCATAACATGCTAAAGTTGAACAATGAGGTATTCAGTGTGGATTTGCCATATCATTCTAAAGTGCGTTTGCGATCGCAGGGACAGGAGTCAGCCAAAATTTTAACTCTGGGAGAACAAATCGTTAAATTTTACAAAGAACAGAATTAGCAATGTGAATTATTGAAAGAAGACTTCTGTAAGAACACAACATTTCTGTGTGATATCATGGCAAATTAAAACAACTTGAATATTTCTTTGCAAGGTAAAACTAAGTCTATATATGATATGTGGCAAAAAAAATCCAAGCATTTCAAAAAAGCTGTCTTTTTTCAAAACACTTCTTCAACAGAAAATTTCAGATGGACATTTTCCTCAGTTAGCAAAGGTCACTGATGAGCAGGATGATATATGTGAATCATTTGAAGAATACACAGTGGTTATGAACCTATTAATTGGAGTACAACGAAAGGTTCACTGACTTTGAGAATCATGACATCACACTCAAATTAGCATTTCAGCCTCACCTACTTGATACTACCAAGGCACCTAAAGAACTACAGATGGAATTGATTGAGCTCACAGTAGATGACATTTTATTTAAAATCACTGCTAGATGCTAAGAAAGATCCAACTGAAATATGGAAGAATGCAGTCAAATATGCATGCCTTCAGCAACATGCCCGAAAAATGCTTTTTTGCTCTTTGACCACTTATTGCTGTGAATTGACATTCTCCTACCTAACCCAAATCAAGACGCCCTTAAGGTCCCAAATGACTGACACCCATCTAGAGGATCAACTGCAACTGCGGACCTCCATGCTGCAACCAAATATTCAAATGTTTTCCAACAGAAAGCAGACACAACAAAGGCATTAAAAGGTTAGTTAACTTTAACATTAACAAATAGTTTTCATTTTTGAAATTATTAAGTACACAGTAGTTAGATTTTTGCAAAATAATGTACATTTTTAAATGTATCTAATTGAAATTTCTTGGAGTGGCCTAATTTGATTACAACTAAGTTAATGTGGCCTTCCAACATGAAAAGGTTCCCCATCCCTGGTTTAGAGAATAAGGAACTAGAGAGCTGAGTATGAAGGGCCAGGAATGTGAGGACTGATTAAAATAATAAAGGAGACAAAGGGGAGAAAGGTCACTAACCTTGATATCCACTGTGTGCCAGGTACTACACCAGGCTCTTGATAAGTGTTTCCTTGCTATCAATACTTTCTAACAAACCTGTGAAGAATGTTTTATTATCATCTTTTTAGACGAAGAAACAGACTCAGAGAGGTTGAGTAACTTGCCTAAGGTCACACAGCTAGTATGTGAATAAGATGGACAATAAAACCAGATGTGTCGTACTTTAAAGCATCTGATTTAAAAGTTACCTTTATGATCTTTGAGACACTTTGACCCTGACAACACTCCCCCCTAGATAATTCCTTATCAAGTGCTTCCACTAACCTAACAGGTGAAGGCACTGAAGTACCCTGATGGAAAAACTCCTCTTAGGAGTGTACAAGGCGATGTGGAAGGTGAGGTAGGTACACAAAGTAACACGAGGCAGAGCAGGTGGTAAACTTGGTACATTACAAAGTACAACATGCTCAGAGGGAAAACTGGCTTTATGTTTGAGCCTTGAACCATCCACGGGCTGGGGCGAAAATGCTGTTTTGGGAGGGCTAACAGCATGAGCAAAGGCATTCTCGGGTCAGGACAGGTCAAATCATCCATACAAAACTTGAGGGAGAACACCTTGATCTTGCACAAATGTGCTCCACTTTCAACGTTATAGAATTGAGTAATTTATAGACTATCTTAAAGTAAAGGTCCATGATGATATAACAGATGTGAAGGCCTCTGAAACGTTAAAATGCTATACAAGATAAAAAGGGATTTATTTAGAGAATTTTAAATGCTTTCACTCGAAGAAGCATGTTTTTCCAGGCCATGTTTAATTGCATAACTACCAAGCACAGTGGAGTGGGGCGAACCGTGAATAAGTGTGCATTCTAACAATTACCAAAGCTGTCCCCGGGAAGGGGGAAAAGAGATGGCAAGTGTATCGATGACAGTTAATAAATGTTTTTACCCTGAGGGTGAAAATCTTTATTAGAAGTCTGAATTACACAAAAATAGGTAATCGAATCTTACGTTTAAGGACTGTTTTTTGTCTGGTGACATATTCCTTGATAGTCCTGGATAGCTCGAGGTGACAATTACAAGAATATAGAGGGATTTCTTTCATATAGCTTGAGATAACTGGTGTGTGGGCTTGCACTATTCCTTAGCTGGGAAGAACCCCTCTACCCTTTTTATACAATTCCCACAGTATTCTAAGGTTGCAAATACAAATGCATTTTGATTGGCCAGCGGTGTTTGAAAAATATTCAACTAGGCCACCAACATTTAGACGTAGGTATATCTCACCTGGAAATAGGAAGGTCTGGCAAAACTGAGCTCACATTCTGACATAACCATTTGCTGCTGTCTATAGCAGCTCTCTCCTTTGGACAAGGATAGCATCTCCTTTTGGCCTGCCCACTCATTAATGTACACGTAACAAACTTACACGGCAGCACATTAATTTACAGTTCTTTATCTTTCTTTTGACAGCCTTCCCCTATCAGGTCTTAAGAATCAGAGAGCAGCAGTAGTCTTAACAGTTCTTTGGTCCTGTTGAGTCCTTTGACATCAATGTGTCAGGTCCAGAGAAAGTTCTCATTTTTTAAAAAAGTGTTAAATATAATCTCAACAATGATATGCATTCCAGGAATCAAAAGAGCAGCTAATTTAAGAAATACGACTGGGATAATATTATACTGCATAGCAGTAATTCACAATGGGGAAGAAGAGAAAGACCCTTGGTCCCATCACTGAGAAGCACTGCCCCATAATGATGGAAACCTGTTAAATTTCTTAGTATGATGGTTTTTAAAAGAGGCAGAAAACCACTGATTTGTAGGAAGGCAGAAACTGGGTTAGAGCACATGGCTTAGAGTTTCTCTGTGATGTTTTCCCCTTGTCTATTGCAAGTATGGGATTTAAAAATCAGATGGTGATAGGGAATGCGTGCAAGTGTCATCTGGTCACAGGGATGGGTTTTCCTGTCAACATCCATCTGTGTTATATGGCAAAAGTCCTGACCTGAGGGTCCAATTTTAGGCCTTTTGATAAAAGGTCACCCTAGGCAAACCTCCTAAATTATACATCTTTATAATCCCATAATGATTTACTTAAACACACAAATTACAACATGTAGGATAAGAATTATAAAGAGAATTACAGAGACTAAAAATATTCTCAAGGTCATTGAGTTCATGGCCTTACTTCTGAAGATTATAAGCAATTTAACAAGAAATCTTTATTTGGCTCCTGAAACTCCAGAGAAACAGTGGGTCTGAAAATTCTCTCATGATTGCCAACCTTTACAATGTTAAATTCCCAAAGAAATTTAATTTTCAAATAGAGGCCCAGGAAAATCTTAGTTTTAATTAATGTCTGGAATGCATGTTAATTGGCAATGATCATTAAAAGTAGCCAGGAAGTAGAGTTTTGAGAACACTAACCTTGCAAATAACTGTTTTTTTTTTCTTTTTGTCTATGATTTAAAATGTTTTAAGAGTGATTTAATTCTGGGAGTGTTTAAGAAGTTAGTCAGCAGCTAAAGCTCTGATTCTAGCCTTTTTTCTTGCTAAATTCCACTGATTTGCAATGATTTATAAGTGATTCAGAAAAGTGATGCCAGGGATCTACCTTAGGGCATTTGGTTATGTTACAATAAAATAAAATACTATATCAGTATAAATTAAAATTCTGGAATCCCAGGCAAATATTTCCAAAAACTATATCGCAGGTAGAATATACAGAATCACACAATCGGCCTGTTTCGGGGAGTGGTGAAAACATTCACTTACCGGTTCATAATTATTTACCGAATGACTATTGGTGCCAGATGTAATTTTTAGGCTTGAGAGCGTGAAAGAAGGAGCACCCTTATCTGGTGCTCATCATCCATTAGGAATTTCACTAGGTACTTTCCCATGTGCTATCTCACATAATCCAAGCAGAAACCCTTCCAAGTGGGTGTCATTGCTCCCACTCTATTGATTACTGCAGCTCAGAGAGGTTAATGATTTGACCAAGGTCACAGACTCAGTTAAACAGTGTCAAAGCATAAACCAGAGACCACCAGAGCAAGTAAAATAAACAATCAGAAAGCTGCATCTTTTGGTCATTTGCTAGTGAAAAAAATGCACCAAATAGTTTGCCAAGGGGAAAACATCAGGGGTTTTAAATGCTGGAAGGAGAATTTAAGGTGGTTATGCCAATTGGGCACTGGGCTCTAGCACTCTGGATGAGTTCTTAGGTCTGTGCACAGTTGGTAAAATAAGACTCACTGTTGTTTAGATAGGAAGACTCTTCGCTTAGGTCCAGCAAGGGTCTGGCACATGGAAGAGGGGTAGGGCACTCAAAGTTCGTGTTCCTTTATCAGCCTCCACTGGTTAGAACGGTGTTGAAACACAAGAGAGTTTTGCTATCTCCCAGGCATGGGCTGGTACAAGTGGAAAATTTTCCTTTAACAGTAGCAAAGGCAAGTAACTTCAAATTCCCATACAGATAAGGTAAACATTTTTAACGTTTCAAGACTGAGTGACAGAGAGAAATAAAAACACTCACATGAAAGAAAATGGACAAAATTCTGAAGGAAAAAAAAAGGATCTGGAAAAAAGCTGACTGTGGCACTGGTAAGAAACTCTTCAGAGGGACACAAAAAGGAATGGAAGGCAGAAGAGAAGAACATTATTATCACTGCCTCTATTGCTCCTGGCATTAAAATAATTGAATAAAATAGTGATAAGGTGTCAACACATTACCATACAACTGCTGACAAGTCAGTCAAACACCCTGGCAAGCTTTATGTAAATTACATTACGACCTGATTTTCTTCCAAGCGAAATATAGTTATGATGGTAACTATCTACACAGGCGAAATGATGTGGAAAACTAAGTAGATTCTATGGATTATTAAAGTCCCCCCAAATAAAAGATTTGCTAAAAGCTTTTCTGGATTGAATCATAAACCTAATAGAAATAAAATAACTTGAGGACTTAAAATATATGGATGGAGGCCCCGCAGTCTCTGTTTTCATATACATTTTAATCTCACCGGTAGCCAGTTTGCCACTTCCCATAAGGGAGGTGGCCGAGTCCCCCATGCAGAGGGAACACGGGCATTGTTTCTGGCTCCGTGGCTTACTGTTTTTGTTGTGCTGTCAGAGTTCCTTTTAAAATGTTACTTGTTTTCAGAATTGTGAATGAGCTACAGGTTCATTCTTTGGTGTAAAATTATGCTTCTGTTTTAGAAAGTGGGGCTGTCGAAATCTTACCACAACTTATTTCCCATTGTAAAATTATGGCTTATTCTTTTAGAAAAATGCAACAAATACACGATTCAATTCAATTTGATTGCACAAACATATTCCTGAGCATCTCTTGGGTCCCAGACTTGGTTATTGACCTCATAGAGCCTTTAGTCTAATGTCTTTTAAAAGGACACATTTCAAAATAACAGAAGCTTAATATAATATCTAAACTATTGCAAAAAATATGGAAAGTGAAGGTGTAGGTAGCTGTGAAGGAGGTACTGCTGGTCGAAGGGAGGATGTGGATACACAGAGCCTTTGGGATTTTATGAGTCTCCTGAAATCTGAAACATGTTTTTTTCTCCTATTATTTGCAATTTTCCATTCTTTCCATGCAATCTAATTACAGTCCTATAAAGAGTGAACTCATTTCTTAACTCTTAGAAGCACTGTGTGTCTTGGGAGACAAAAGTATAGCCATCTAAATGCATGATGACTTCCTCGTTTTCACCCTAAGCTCCTACTTCTCCTTACGAAAAACAAAATGTCACCAATCAGATGGTGTTCCAAGTCACTCTATCTCAGTATGACCTATTATTTGACCTTGGAGGAAACATAAAAATAGGCAACGAAGAAACGACAACATTTGGTTGGGAATATAGCAGCAGAGAATCAAAATCCTTCCCTAGTTTACGACATATCACTTTGGAAATTCCCAAAGAAGAATATTCTTCATTTTAAGATAAATTTACACATAAAAACCAATACAGCAAAGGGAGCCTAACATTTGATTTTTAAAAACGAATTCTGAAGTCAGAATACCTGGATTTCAAATCCTGGCTCCATCATGTTTTAACTGTGTAACCTTGAGCAGATTACATAAATTTCTTGTGCTGACCTTAATAATATTCAACCTTTGACACAATGGAATGTTAGTCAGGCTTAGCAAGGAAAGAAATTTTGACACATGAAAGAACCTTGAAGATATTATGCTACTGAGTGAAATAAACCAAACACGCACACAATAGGACAAAATTGTATGATCCCACTTCCATGAGGTACCTACATTAGTGAAATTCAGAGAGGCAGAAAGTAGAACAGTGTTTGCCAGGGACTTGGGGAAGGAATGATGAGTTCGTGTTTAATGGGTACCAAGTTTCTGTTATAGGATGATGAAAAAATTCTGGAAATGCACAGTGGTGATGGTTGCACAACGCTGTGAATTAATGCCAAAGAGTTCTGCGCTTAAAAATGGTTAAAACGGCAAATTTAATGTTATGTATATTTTACCACAATTAAAAATAAAAGCATACATGTATTAAAAAATAGTGTTCAACATTTGGCCAAAAAACTAGTGAGGACTCCATTAAATGGCATAAGACTACAATAACCTTTCTTCTCTTAGGGCCAGAGAATAAATATTTTAGGCTTTTGGGGCTACACAGTCTTCACAATATCTCAATTCTGCTGTCGCTGAAGCACGAAAGCAGCCACAGACAATGTGTACATAGTGGTCACGGTGCATGGCTGTGTCCCAATAAAACTTTATTTACAAAAATACGCAGTTCCTGGATTTGGCAGCTGGTGGAACACTGGCCTACAGCATGTTAGTAACTTAGCGTTTTCCCCCAAATTGCTAATCCATATTTGTCATTCCAATTTTTATCATTGTTATTACTAGGATAGTGATAACTATTGACTCTCCTAAAACTAAATATAGAAAACTTATAAATAGCCAGGAAAAATGAATATTAAAATAAATTACATGAAATATTATGTTCATTCACATGAGTGAATGAGAGGAAGTGATAGGAATGAGTGATAGGAATAGCAAATAAAATAGTAAATCATGTACACATTAAAAATACTTAGTAACCAGGAGGGAACGGATGCCAACCAGTTCAGAATACACGCTATCTACGGCTTACCAACATATGTCATCTGCCCACAAATGTTTTGAGAATAGCACGCAAAAAGGAAACGACAATGAGCTAACCCAGTCCCTGGTGAAACTTTCTTTTTGTGAAATCAGCATAATTCTTTCAATTACTAATATATACTAGTGTTTGCAGGTGGATAAAAATGGATGAATAACTTGGAAACATCATTTAATGGAGTGTGCTTTATCCAACATTAAAAATGTTTAAAGTGGTCTCCACAGTTATGTCCGGATTCAGCCATCTGTTAGTTTGCTTATAAAGCAGAATGATTTTGTAAAACAATTATTTCAAGGAATCAAATATACCACAGTTGAATTACATAGCTTCATTCTCCACTTGAGTCAAGTGGTTGGGCTTGGCTGCCCACACTGAGGCTGGTTCCTGAGATTGGCAGAAAGTTCACAGAGATCCTCTGGCTCAAGCAGAGAGGTCTCTTGTCTCGACAAAGTAGCTGGTTTGGTCTCAAGGGGCTTTCTTGTACCTGTGCCCCTTCCCTGTCTAGGCATGTTGCCTGGATTTTAGATTTTCTTCCTGTTGTCCAGATTGTATACCCAGATTTTTTACAAAATATCTTGGCTGCTCAGATTGCTTTTCCAGATTTTAACTTTGTTAATGTCAAAATGTGGTCAATTTTGCAAGCTTAATCAATTAATGGTGTCTTAGCTTTCACCAATTTTAAAGTCAGTTTACCAGTGGTCATCTAATAAACTGTGGCCAAGCACCTGGCCTAGCTGGCCCTCCCCAGTAACACCTGCCTGCTAATAGACCAGTGAGACTAAATAAAACACCTGTCATATGACTTACAGCACAGCGCGCATAAGAGCTTGAACTCTCGAGTCACAGAGACCTGGGTTTTAAAGCTAGATGCATAGCAGTGTCTCCATAAGGTCGTCAGGAACACTGTGAGACACACAAACTAAGAGCATAGCAAAGTGCCTGACACAGAGCAAGTAATGAATGCCAGCAATTATGAATGGTATCATCACATCAGAGGTCTCAAAGGATGAAAATAAAGTTACCAGGGGTGTACTGGTTCAGTCAACCCTACAGATAGAGTTGCAAACTAAGTCAAAGATTCAGAAGAAGGCCAATGTAGTTCAATTAATGTTCTATGAGTGACTTTCAGGGGCCAACTGTCCTAGATAATGGAATAAAAAATGAATATGACAAATCCCTGCCCTTACAGAGCTTAAGGTCAGGACCAGGACTAGATACAAAAGCTCAAAATAGAGGTAGACAAGGATGCCATGGGAGCACAGAGCAGAGACACTTGATTAGGCCTGGGACCCCAAGATAAGATGTCTTGAGATGAATCTTGATGACTAGATAGAATTAGACAGGGGAAGACATGGAACAAGTCAAGAAGTATGAAATAGCATGGTACAGGTGTAGAAGTTCAGGCAGTCCAATCCTACTGCAGTTTAAAATGCAAAGCAGAAGGGTAATGAGAGGAAAAACTAAGTCATTGAACTTCAAAGTCCCCATTCCTAAAAGCCAAATCCCAGGTCATAGAACTGTGGGTTCTTACCCCACCTCAGGCATCTGCACTCTGCTGAGCATGCCTTTTGTATCATCAGGACTCTAGGGATCTCATCTACTTAAATAATGAGATTAATTTCCACAAATCGCATAAAAAAATCAATTTCATTTTTAAAAAATTCAATGTACACTCTTACAACAATTACAGGGGGGAACTTCTGAGTTCTGGAAACCTAGGCTGTTAAAAGGAACTTATATGTTGACTCCATTTATCCTGAAATTATATACGATTCCTTACATGTACCAGTGCTGGACCCTGATCAACAAGACTTTACTGTCACAGAAAGTACTGGAAGCTTTCTCCAGATAAAGGAGACCTGCCCTCCCTGGTTTCTGGGGAGCTTTACATACTAATTTGTCACATCCACATGGTATCTGGCTTTGTGAGTTGTTACCTACTGTATCCCTCTGTGTCCAGCGACCTGCTTCCCTCTGGCTTCCAGGGATGGGTCAGGACAATGCAACCCACTGTGGGTGGGGTAAATGCTGTTCTTATCGAATCTCCAAAAAGATTCTCTGAACTCAAGTACCTAACCCAGGGGTGGTAGAGACTTCCAGTTGATCTCCGAAGCCATTTATTCTTCTTTCTAGGCACATAAGGAACTGGGAGTGAAAGCGACGTATGTCACTTGTGGGGCCTGGCCTATAAATCACCCTCTATGCTCTGCTGTCGTTGAGGAGTTGCACATACATGTGGCTAGAATGACCCTAGAAGTCACATGTAGAAGATGGGAGAGCCACTGACACCATAGTTCCCTGAATGATTGCATGGAGCGGAGCAGACCTCCCTTCTCCATCCCAAATGCCCAAGGCCTGAAACCAAGTTACTGTAAGTAAGAAAGAAAAACATCACAACTAGACTAACATTTCTATTCACTGAAATAGAATTTGTTACAGAAGAGAGTCTATTTTAACTAATATATCTGGCTAAATATATTTCTGTGGCTAATCCTCCCTCTCTCTTATTCCAGTAATATAGAACACTAGCCTACAAATCTACCTCTTCTGTTTAGAAATCTTTTTTGTTGATCTAAAGCCTAATTGTTAATATATAATTTAATCAGGTTCTGCAAAAAATAAGTATCTATAAAGTACAGGCTAATAACATAGATCAATAAACAATAAAGCTGATATGATGCAAAAAAAAAAAAATGTACTGGAACATGATTGCCCCGCTTAAAGAGACAGAGCCTCTATTTTATTTCCAATAATTGTTATGTTGTCAGAATGTAGGCCATGTTTCTAGATCTTTCAGTTTTTTGAAAGGATTTGGAATCAAAAATTTTATGTGATAATTGTCAGTTTTTGAACTCTGCAAGCTAAATGAAACACAGCCATGGACTATATATTTGAAAAGATCCCCAGTTTGTGAACTGTTACTTTAAAGTGACACAGAATCTATCTTTCAGATGTGTCTCCCAAACCATCTGGGTTGGTATTAGATACTGCTGTGGTCTGAATGTTTGTGTCCCCACAAAACTCACACGTTGAAACTTAACCCACATGCCAGTAATCCCACCACTTGAGAGGCTGAGGCAGGAAGATCTCTTGGGGCCAGGAGTTGAAGACCAGCCTAAGCAACATAGTGAAATCTCCTACCTTTACAAAATAAATTAAAAAGTTAGCTAACTAGGTATGGTGGTGTGTGCCTGTAGTCCCAGCTACTCAGGAGGCTGAGGAAGGAGGATTGCTTGAGCCTGGGAGTTTGAGTCCAGCCAGGGCAACATGGTGAGACTTCATCTCAAAAAAAAAGAGTTGGGGCCTTTAGGAAGTGATTAGGTCATGAGGGTGGAGCTCTCACGAATGGGATTAGTACCCTTATAAATAAGACCGAGGAAGCCTATTTGCCCTTTCCACCATGTGAGGACACAGCAAGAAGGTATCATGCATGAAGCACAGAGTGAGCCCTAACCAGACACGGAATCTGCTGGTGCCTTGATCTTGGACTTCCCACCATTTAGAACTATAAGAAATAAATGTGTGTTGTTTATAAGCTACCTAGTTTATGGTATTTTGTTATAGCAGTCCAAACTGTTGAGGTACTTTCTCTGAGAGTTCAGAACCATCTCACATGCAAAAAAAAAAAAAAAAACTAGCCCCCAGTCAGTCTCTAAAACTTAAAAAGCCGAATCTGATAATTCAGGTAGAGTCCTCTCAGTCCTGGAATGTGAGCCTTTCAGTGTTTACTGAGCCTAAGAGGTGCTGGGTCTTGTAGGAAGAGACTGAGAGAAGACGGAGCCCATTGTGATGGTGCTCTCAGCGACAGCAGTGGGTCTGAGCAGATGGACCAGCGGATCACATGGACTACAAATCCAAGGGTGATCAAAAGAAAACCGACCTGGAACCTTTGAGTGGCCGCTCAGCCTCCTGTCATGACCTGCTCTGCTCAGTGTCAGCTTTAGTCTCTAACGGGTTAACTCTGCCTGTGGAGACAGCAAGCTCTGATCCTTTATGGCTGGGATTACTTCCCCAAGCCATTTGTGGTCCAAAGGGTCCTAGTGTATGCTGATAGTCACTTGCAAAACCTCCCAACAGGAAGAGCAGCACCTCCTTTCGTAGATCAAGAGTTCTCACAACACGCAAAGTCGTGGGAATAGTAAACTTTCAATGTCAAATTTTGAGAGCAGAGGAAGCTGCTGGGTCTACTTCGAGGATGAGAGAGCCTTCTGGTGAATTCAGGTGGCTTCCTGAAAGTCAGTGTTTTCTTTGTCTGGTTGAGCATGAGCTTTGCCAAGCGTGGGATAGACATTGTAGACACCATATTCTTTGGATTCAGGCAGACAAGGATTTAAATTCCATTTTGCTACTTTCCATAAACTAAAATAAAATCATAAGCCCCCAAGCCAATTAACTAGACCCCCTGTTGGCCAAGGAGACCGCCCCCAAAACCTTAAAGCTGAGTTTCTGGCCATGAGGAAAAGGGAGGTCAGACATATCTAGTTATGTCCTGTCCCTTTTTGGAATTATTCTTTGTAACAATAAGATACAAAATCAATAACAGGCCTAAGGCCATGTAAGACAGAGGTTAAACCACACCTGCAAGTCATCAATTTACTTAATAGATTACTTGAGTGTCAATATATGTCCATATCTGGTGGCTTGTCTCTGATTAACAGACACCCTTATCTTAACTTAAAACATTCTAAACCTTTAGACAAAGCTTCATTTTTTTAACCAATTACAAATCAAAGAATCTTTAAACCCACCTATAACCGTAAGCCCCCAGCTTCAAAATGTGCTGCCTTTTCGGGCCCAACCAATGTAGGCCTTCCATGCATTGATTTATGATTTTATGTGCAATTCCTATCTACCTAAAGTGTATAAAACCAAACTGTAACCCAACCATGGTGAGACCACTTGCTCAAGGCTTCTTGGGCATGGCTGTTGGAGCCATGGTCACACATATTCAGCTCAGAATAAATCTCTTTAAATTATTTTACAGAGTTTGGGTTCTTTAACATTGCCGTTTCCAACAATATATGCCTATTTTGCTGTACAAATGTGAAGGGCAAATGAAATAACATACTTAAAGCACTTAGTACAGTGCCTAATTCACAGGGTACACCAAACAATAGCTTTTGCTATTATTATAGAGAATGAAGCTGCTTAGTGTTGGGTGATTTCAGTAGACGTTTTTAAAGTTGTAAACATAATGCACACTTGATAAATGTTTAATAATCAAAATAATTGTAATTAAGCCTAAGCTTTAAAGAGCAGGAAGCTAACAGTTTCTGTTTCCTATTCCGGGGCTTAAAGGAGATGGTCCCAGGGAAAGTGAGCTATCGGCTGTATTGTACATTCACTCTGATTTTATTAGTGATGCAGATATGGAAGGAACTAGATGCAAAAATCATTGAAAGCGATAGCGTATCTGCAAACAACCCCATTGGCCAAAAGGGCACTGAAGGACATTTACTAATGAGGGTAATTAAACATGTCTTACTAACCGGCAAAAGCCCTGCTGATTACAGCAGTGAAGCAGATAAAGAAGGAACCTCACCCTCTGAAAAGAGACTGGACATTACGCTAAAATGCTCTAATAAAAGCTCCACAGGCTCTAATAAAAGTCTACTATACACAAGATAAGAAAAACAGATACAGAGATTGTCCTCCTTCTTTCCTTCCTCCCTCCCTCCCTTACTTGGTTCTTTCCTTCCTTCTCCTTTCTTGTTTTGTTAAAGAAATCCGCAACCTGTACACCTTGGCATACAACTTAAACAGCTAGGGATGCTAATCACAGGCAGAGAAGATAAGAACTACTCCCGTAAAGGACAGCTTTGCTTTGTTTTCCTTCTAGTCAGTTAGCTGCTGGTAAGAAGGATATTTTGTCTTAGCAGGAAGACTAAGAATCCTGGCTAAATCAGCTTCAGGCTAATCTTCTTGAGACTGTTGCTATAGACCTGCCCTTGCTGTAATTACAGTCATTACCTGGCATCTACCAACAATCTAAACTGACTCTGAGACTTGTCCAGCTTTTAAAGCCGGATAAATAAAATGAGGTTAATTTTTACAATGGAATACTATTCAGCAACGGCAAAAATGATTCTTTGAGGCTGTCCAGCTGAGACATGAAGTAGACCAGACCAGTGCCTGATAAAACAAGCCATGTTCACCTACTAAGGCCCAATCCCTATCCACACCTTAAGGTAACACACATGCTCGGTAAAATAGCAGCATGTGTGTAATAAAAATCACCTAATACAAGTCCAGAACGCAGCATGGCACCAGTCCCGTTTCTAAGATCCATTGTTGTAAAGAGATGATATCTTCAAGAAACTAATGAAAATTATGAATCATATTTCATTGCCAAAAAACGCTTAACACATACTACAAACAAAATTTCTAACAGGGAGCTACATGTCAATTATGGAAAACAAATACAGTGTATTTGATAAAGTTGAACTCAAAAACTGACTATGATTTTAAGAATTAAAGCGGTAACATCTATTTAGAAAATGAAGTCCTTGGATTAAATGTACTTAAGACATGAGATAATTAAATAAATGGTTTCTTTTTCTTAAGGAAAAAAAGTAAAAGAAAAATCTGCCAAAAATCTCAAAAAAATCTTGATGAATACAGTCACAGAACTTACCCTATCAGATATCAAGACATTAAGAAGCTACAGTAATTTAAACAACATAGGACTGGAGCAAGAATGGACAAATAGAACAGGCGGCACTGCACAGAGCATCAGACAACTAAACCCACAGAGCCACACATACATGATCACCTGCTTTAATGAACCACTGCAGTGCAGTAGTGGAGGGTTACCTTTTTAAAAAGTGGTGCTGGATATTCATAAAGAAAAATAAAGTCCTGATCCACATTTTATGCCAAAGGAAAAATCAATTACAGATAGATTACAGACAATGAAGCTTCAAGGAGATAATATGAGGATAAACTTTTGGGGAGGGGAATCATTACTTTGGGGCAAAGTTTTTTTCTAAATTAGGATACAAAATCACAAGCCATAATGGAAAAAAATTGATAAATTGGATAACATTAAAATTAAAAACTTCTGTTCATCTGAAGACATCATTAAGACAGTAAAAAAGTAAAATTTACAATATTAAAATATTGTAAATATTTCCTCTTGTGGAAAGAGGAAATATTTACAATACATTTAACTGACAAAGAACTCATATCTATAATAAAGTAGGACCTCTACAAATCAGTAAGACAGACAACCCAATAGGAAAACAGAAAAACAAGGTGAACAGAAATCTCATGAAAGAAAATATCAAAAGGCTAAATAAGTCATCAGGAATATCCTAATTAAATCGTAATTAGACTCACATCATCAGAGTGGCTAAAGTTTAAAAAGATTGAAAAAAATCCAAGTGCTAGTGAAGATGGAATGTGGGACAGTTAGAACTTACACACACAACCATAGGGGGGTATCAACTGTACCATCACTTTAGAAAACTGGTAGGAGCACATACACACACACTGCGTGACCTAGACATTCCATTCCTGCGCACACACCAGCAGAAATGCCCCAGAAAAATGCACAAGAATGTTCACAGCAGTTTTATTTATGATGACCAACTGTGTAAACTCCAAGGTCCAAGTGTAACAGAATGCATAAATAAAATGTGGTTAATTCTTACAACAGAATACTATTTGGCGATGGCAAAAATGACCTACTTCTGTATGTGACATGGATGACTCTCACAGATATAATGGTGAGTAACAGAAGCCTACATAAAATTTACATAAAATTTATTTACATAAAATTCAAAAATAGGGAATGCTAATCTACAGAGAAAGGAATAAAAAGGACTGGTTACTTTTGGCAGAGGGCATACTGTCTGTTGTGGGAGACAACGGAAGCGTCCATGGTGCTGGAAATGTTCTTTGCTGGTAGGAGTGGTGGTTACACTCTTGTTTAAGAGGAAGCCTTCTGCTTCTGGTTGGGATACAGAAAGTCAGGGGACTCTTTTTCATACTCTAACACCAAAAAACAAACCGAGCCTGAGAACAAAATGAGGCCTAACTAATGAAAATGCAGAAACCGACAAGCCATTTTTAGGACAAGTCTGCCATTAAAACACATGAGGAGAAATCAGCTACACTTTGAAGGAAACAGAGTTGCCATGAGTGGACTGGCTTGAGGAATTTGCACCCCAATGGTATCTGCCACCAACTCTTTCCCACAGGCTGTCCCTACTGCGTGAGGGGGTACACCAAAGGCGGGGTGCAGGGCCGAAGAGCTGTGATGCTAAGAAAGAAGTTTAGATTTGACGCATTCCAGAGAGTGGATGAGGCTGTTACAGCAGAGACAAGACGCCCGCTAGGAAGCTCTTGCAGGATGGAGGTGAGTGAGGGTTAGTGGCCTTGGAGATGGGAATAAGTGAACGGATTTCATGAACCACTTTAGAGGTAGAGGAGATAGAACCCTTGGTGTAGCATTCCTAGACCACATACTTCATTCCGTTGTTATGAGGTAGAGATTAGACGCATGAAAAGCCCGTTATGTAATTTTGTCACAATTGTCTATAATGAGAAGCGCATATGGAAACCACAGCAGAGGATCAGAGAGAGATAAGCAGAGGCTCTGGATCTAGACCAAAATGGCATCAAAGAACCAAAAGGCTACAGAGAGACACTACAGGAAGATCAGTACCAAATAAAAAAAAATTAAACACCTAAAAGAATACAGAGAAGGTTCTAGAAAAATCCTTGGACTATTGGGGAAGTGGGTAGGAAGCAGCACATTCATGCTCAAGAGTTTAGCTGGGTGCAAAACAAACAAGCAAGAAAACAAAACAAAACAAAACAAAAACACTTTAGAGATCAGGAAAAGAAGAAGTTGAAGTCGTATGATGATGATTTTAACAAATCTTGCAATAGGTAAGTTTTACCATTTGATCTCAAGCACCAATCTCAGGGGATAAAGTCAATAAATGAAATAAGTCTTTCTTAAAATAACTGCAACCGTAAAGACTTATTAAACAATTTCTTGAAGGGATTGGTAGGGAGAAAGAAGAAAGATTAAACTAGCCTAGTCCCTAAGATGTTGAGAACTACCTTGGTTCTTGCCTCTCTGCGCCTCCAATGTGTGCAGCATCCCGTTATTACTGCTGTCTCTCTGTCACTGTTTTTACTGAAGCTGCACTGAGTCACATTTAGGTTTCTGCCTTGAAAATTATGCATAATGACATGAAAAATAAAGTACAGGAAGAAGAAGATTTATGAGAGAATGTGATCAATATATATTTGTTGATCTTGAACATAGCCTAGAAAAGTGAAAGGATAGATTAATTGAAGGATGAATCCAAACATGAACTTTAATAGTCAAACACATCTATAAGCAAAACACCCTAAGGTATATTTATAGAGCCACTTTAATTAGTCAGTATTCAAAACAGCTTTATACACACGAGTCAAGTTTCAATATATTTTAAATATGCAGCTCTTCTAAATGAGACAGTTGAGGTATTAGAAACCAAACACGGGCCCTGGAATCAGAACATGAGGCCTGGGTCCTGGCTCTGCCAGTTACAAATTCTGAAAGCAAATCATGCAACTTTCCGCAGATGTAAAAGGGAAAACTCTAACGGGCTGCCACGAAGATTAAACAATAATGGATGTGAATGTGCTTTGTAAAACAAAAACGGATATATCATTTCCTCAAAGGAGTGGAGGAGAAAAAGTACATTCACAAAAATTTGCTTTTATTTAATTAACAGCCCTATTACTAATGTCTACATAGGCACTTAAGATGGAGTGCATTTTAATTTACTGATAATGATGCAAAACCCAAGAATTCTGGGTTCTTTTTCAGCCTATTATCCCTGACGTTTGCATTAGTAAGTTGAAATGATATAACTATCATATGTATCTTAAAAATTACCTGTCATAGTGATTTCTCATGGATTATATTACTGTCTTCCACAAAATTTCAAGAGGAACTGTAACATAGTTAATTCAGGCTATAACGTCAGACAGACCTGCATTTAAATGTTGCATCTATTACTTTCTAGGTGTATGACTTTGTAGAAGCCAGCCTGCGTTTTCTATTACAAAAGTGGAAACTATTCACAGTACTAATGCAACAGGTTTCAAAGACTTAAGAGATAGCAGCACTTAATGTACTCAGCAGAATGCCTGGCACGCAGCGCAGGCCTTATAAACCTCAGCTACGGTAACATCTAAAATGTTGCTTCTGAGCAGATGGAGATCTTTGTTTTCCATTTACTGGTCATTCTTATCCATGACCAAGCATGCTGTCCCGTATGTATATAGTGATATGGGAGCTCACATTGTTTAATATCCAGAAAGGAATTTTGACATCTATTGAACAGCCACTATGAGCCAAGATCCATGACAGACATTACAGACACAAAGATGAACTAGCCATTGTCTCTAACTTCAAATATTCCTCAGGAAAGTAAGACTCTTGAGGGCAGATACTTGTTAATTCTGCTCATCAAGATATCTTCAGGGATTAAAATAGTGCCCGGAATATTGCATTTGCTTCTTAAACATTTGTGGAATGAATAGTATTGGTGCTTTTTCTACCATACATGTAAATATCTAGATCCAATGCAGAAGCTACTTTTAGTTCTATTTTGGTTACCCAATGAAGAAAAACTGTTAAAAATGTTTTCATTAGTACACATACAACTGGAATTGGGTTTAAATCCTAGGCTCCTTGAAACAATATTAAAGATTTTCTTACAAAATAAACACAATGACATTTGGCACATTGACAAAAAATTCAAGAAATGTGCAACAAACATAAGAAAGAATTCACCAAATGACTGATAACAGAAAGGGAACCCGATACCATTTTGTTACTGTACCTATTAACACTTTCCACTATTTATTTTATATGATCATAAAATTTCCTTTTAAAGATTTAAAATATTGCTCACCTGGTCTTCTTCTCCTCCACCTTCTTCATCATATTTTAAAATATTATCTCTTACGTCATCTTCTGGATCAATTAAAAGTTGCTTGGCCTGGCGTTCTTTATCCCGGCGTTTCATCCATACCACAAACATCAGAACGAGGACTGAATAGTAAAAATACATAATATTGTCATTTTTAAAGCCTAACCTGTCTACTCATCGTATTCAACACTAATACTTTATATGGGCCCAAGGCTTGTAAAGCATCTTTCACTCTATTATCTATTTCAGGCCTCACATTAAGACAGAGAAGACAAACCAGGCCCAAGCACTGTTCAGGGTGTGAAGGCGCGTTCCAGTCCGTGCTGCCCTGAAAACTCACTTGGTGAATGTCTCTGTCCTCAGTTTTATCACCTTCACCTGGGGACAGTAGCTTTCTCTATCTTCAGTTTCACTTGCTAGAGGACAGATGCCCTTAACAGAGTGCTCCGTAAATTCTAAGGACACACAAAACAGCAATAAGTTAAATTGTCACTTGCTGTTTTATTCAGGTTGGTCAGTCATGGTTATACTCCCAAATTTACAGAGGCTGGCACTTCTCTGGGGCACAAGGCTTGCCTAGACGACTTGGGTAGCAATTTGGAACCGGGTCAGCAATTGGATCCTCAGGTTTTTTGACTCCCAGAGGCCAGCGTGGTTCTGCCTCACTATTCTGCATTCCCTTCCCTATCAAACTGCATGTTTCAGCCAAGAAGGCTAGGGGATTAGTTTCAGCACTGAAATAACATTAGGCTTTCGTGCTTTACATTTTGTGCCAGGTCTAGAACCGTAAATTTTCCAGAGAGTTGATGTTAAAATCAGCACCAATTCATTTTCCTTCAAAATGCCAAAGTCACTTCCTCATTGCTATCATCCATCACACCTAAGTCTTTCTTGATAAGATTGGCATCTATGGCACATTTCACTTGAAATGGAAGCATGTCCCAAAGTGCACATCTGTGAACGAATTCTGTCTAAAATCTGGGGGTATCAGTTTACATCCTGAAGCAAAAGATTTAATGACTTAGATTTGAGCACATTTTTATTATTGGCCATAAAAGTAAATATCCTCCTTTTAAAGCCAGATAACATGATCTCATTTGCCATTGTTCCAGGGCTAAATCTAGCAAGTGGATTATTAGTATAGCATGTAGGTTTCAAATTATAGCCAAAGTAGTCTCCACACAGGAAGTAAAAAATGCTCAGGCTTCTATAGTAATTGCTTAGAATAAAGGGACAGAATTCTAAATTACCAGAACACTTGTAAATGGAGAAAACATAAAAGAAATGGCCAACATTTTCAAGAAAGTGATTGGTGCAGAGCATGATCATGCAATAAACTAAGTCCTGCTGCTATTCCACAATAAAACTCAGGGCCCAGGCAATTTATTCTTTTAACCTGCATACTTAGAAGTGGTTCCTAAAGTACTTTCCAGTGGTTAATTTTTTGCATTCCATTGAACTGAAGATTGCAAAGTACCTTAAAAAAGGAGCAATTCCTTAATCTACACTTACTCTAAAGGCAGACGATTTATTGAGCTGTGTAATCATTTCTATTATCAAATGTGCTGTATGTGAAGTACAATCTCACCATTGTACGCAGCCCTTCAGAAACAAATACCTTGATGCTCGCATGACTGGAGCAGGTTGCTGACTGAGCTTTATATGAAGGAAAGTGAAGGAAAGCTATATACTTATTTTCCTAAATCACCAACTATGGGCTATAAATTCATACTCAAATCATAAGATAAGTGCTCAAACTTGGGACTGTTTAACATTTTTCTATGAAAAGAGTTTGTTACTGCGCTCCAAGCAATCAGCGTCGGAAAAGGGCGAGAGAGCAGGGTGGAGGCCTGCTGATGAGGCTTGCTGCAAGCCTGTAAGTGCCTGAAACAATGCTCAGGGTTTTTTTTCATTCTAAAGTGGACTTGGCCGTCCCGCATATGACTGGCAAGAAAATCCTCAAAGGCCAAAGAGAGTTGTTAGATTACTGTGCCAGGCAACAGCCACAAGTGACTTTGCTGATCGTCCCAGAAGCAAAAGGAACTGAAATCTAAAAGACGGGTCAAGTACTCACTGAGCAGGATGATGATGCAGAGCAGGATGGCAATGATGGCCCCCGTGCCAAGCCCTGCTCCCACAATCCTGTCCACATCCGTGCAGTCCCCGTTGGAGTCACACTGGCAAACCTTCACGCGCAGGATGGAAATATTTGATTTGGGAGGATTACCCGAATCTGTGATTATGATGGGAACTTCATAGATACCAGCTTCAAGAAATTTTATCTTTAAATTAAGCTGAGCAAAATCACCTATAAGAAAAAGGAAACAAACAGTTTAATAGTCAATAACTTAACGTGATGAAAAACACATAGCATTTTCCAGAATGTGTTTACTACCTAACAGTAGACGTAAAGTGGATGACAACCATGCTGCATTGTGAAGACCCTTTGCACTTTAAAGCCTTTTAATATCTTATTTAAACTTTAAGTGGCTTTTAAAATATGTTTAATGAGAAGATTATGAAGCACATAAAAATTAACTTTTCATACCAAGCTTCATGCCTCTCAATTGCACATATATCCAAATAATTAACCTGTTCTTACCATTAAGCCGAGTGATGGTCCAATTTCTCTTAATAGTCACTGGAGATAAAGGGAGATCAAAAGCAAATGGTCCAGCGTTTGGATCAATGTCATAATCAAGTGCCGTAATGTTAATTGAATTGGGGTCTGGAGTTTCGCAAGTCTCTGCCTCTTGAGGTAACACTTGAGGGGCATTGTCATTAATATCAAGTAAATAGATCTGCAGCGTTCCTGTTCCACTCATAGGAGGGATTCCTTAAAAGGGAGAAAAATCACAAACCAGTGCTGAACAGTTCTCTCCAAAGAGCCTCAATTAGGATGAAACTCTCAAAGCTTCTTGCCCTTATCACTGTGGAACTTTGGAAAAATCTGGTTGCCACAGCATCTGGACAAACTGTTTCCAGAGCAAAACTAACACTTCTTGCTTCCTTTCTAGAATGACCCTGAGCTGCCACTGCTACTCTGGAGGAGCTGAGCATGATGCCAAAGAATGCCCTTGCTGTGGGTTTCCACGCCATGCTGCCCATCACTCAGGGCCTGTGTAGGCCACACTCCTTCAGAGATGGAGAACACAGGGCTCACGATCTTGTGGACCCTACTCTTTTGATGGAGAACCAAGGCTTGTGTGTGAAAGAACATAAGAATATGTTTAAAGCACCAACACAGCTATGACCTATTGAAAGAGTTTCCAGACCAGTGATACTATAGTGAACCCACAGACCTTATCTTGGGAAGGAACAGCCTGGGGAAAAGAAATGGTATTTATTGACCAACCAACTACCTGCCTGAGAAAGTATTATGTTGCTCTACATACATTATTTCATTGTAATCCCATGAAGCAGGTTTAAACAGATGAGGAATCTGAGTCTTTGTAAACTGCTCTTGGCCATACACTGTTAGAAGTGATAGATTGTAACTAAGGTCTGGTCTGCCCGAAATCCATTCTCATTCTAGTATGAAATGTTTTCTCTACCACATTATATGATAATCAAGCCAAAGTGATTTGGCTTCTGCTATATTATAAATATTTTATAAATAATGATACATAGTGAAGCCCAGAGATTTAAGTGACCTACTCAAAGTCATGCAACTAGAAAGGTGGACACACACACAGTCCTAAGGATGGGATTGGGAGGAATCTCTACCAAGCTCTTTGAGGAACATGATGGTCCTGAGAGCAGGGAGAGTTAAAGTGGAGGGGTACAGTTGCTGTTATAATATTTTGTTATCACCACGACCATGATGATACTCAACAGTTTAAGCAACCTTCATATTTATTATCACATTGAATGTTTCTAGACTCTTATAACAACTTTATAGAATAGGCAACCAGCAAAACGATTTATCAATAATGACACTAAGGTACAGAGAGTATAAGAGCTTGCCCAATCATCAAGAAGCAGAACTGAGCCTCCGAATTTAGCCTTGTGATATAAAGTCAAGTGCATTTGCAAAGCATCACAGCTACAACAGCTCACTTCTCTCCCATATCAAATGCTCTTTGAATTAGAAAACAATCCACCTTAATGAATGAGAAATCTTGTTGTAACTCACAATCAATATGTATACATATAATTTTATGTCTCTTTAAATCTCAACATCATGGTTGAAGACGTATTACTTTAAGTTCCACTGTAGAGGAAAGCTACTGCTTATATTAATATTATATATGGCAAAAAAACATAACATAGATACTAATGCTATGCTTTGATGTACGATGGCAGAGGCTATTCCTACAAAGTTACCACTCTAAACATTTGAACAGGAGGTTCTCCATTAGAAAGTGTAAGAAATATTGCTTTGGCCCTGTCACCACGTAAATTTACTACAGATAGTAATCATTGAATCTTGTTATACGGGATTTGGAAAGCTTCATTGAAAATTGTTCTTATCAGAAGTATTGACAGATAATGTTTCTCAAACTGCACATCTTAACTACCAAATTGAAGCTTATTTTATTTAATGCTAACATTCATAGTTTAACACTAAGAATATTTTTAAATATAGATGGACACATAATAGAAATATTTGAGAGGATAGTTTGTACCAGGCACTATTTTAAATGCTTTAAATAGAAGCCATTGTATGTTCCTCAAAACATTATGAGTTAGGTACTGATAACATCATCTCTATTTAACAAAAAAGGAAACCAAGAGATTTAAAACCTCATTGCCAATCCCACAGTTAGAAAGTAGTAGAGCTGAAGTCTGGACCCAGGGGGTCAGGTAGAACTCCAGAGCTTGCACTCTTAAACACACATCA
>CAUYRT010011813.1:0-12125 GCA_963574885.1 Lepilemur ruficaudatus
CGAAGCAATAAGTGTTGGCATGGATGTGGAGAGATAGGAACACTCCTACACTGCTGGTGGGACTGCAAACTAGTACAGCCTCTGTGGAAAGCAATATGGAGATACCTCAAAGCGATACAAGTAGATCTACCATTTGATCCAACAATCCCATTACTGGGCATCTACCCAAAAGAACCAAAGACATTCTATAAAAAAGACATCTGCACTAGAATGTTTTTAGCAGCACAATTCACCTTTGCAAAGATGTGGAAACAACCCAAGTGCCCTCATGCCACTGCATGAGTGGATTAATAAAATGTGGTATATGTATACCATGGAGTTCTACTCAGCCACAAAAAAAACAGTGGTGATCTAGCACCTCTTATATTATCCTGGATAGAGCTGGAGCCCTTTCTACTAAGTAAAATATCCTAAGAATGGAAAAATAAGCACCACATGTACTCACCATAAAATTGGTATTAACTGATCAATACTTAAGTGCACATATAGTAATAATATTCATCAAGTGTGGGGCAGATGGGAGGGGAGGGAGGAGAGGATGGGTATGTTCACACCTAATGAGTGTGGTGCACACTGTATGGGGGATGGACACGCTTGAAGCTCTGCCTCCAGTAGGGCAAAGACAATGTATGTAACCTAAACATTTGTACACCCGTAATATGCTGAAATAAAAAAATTTTAAAAAAAGAATTGTTTAGACTCATAATCTAGTGATCTGTGCTTGGGAGAGTTCAGCAAGCACAATGAAGCCTTTTTTTGTTCATTCAAGGGCTGCTCTGGTGACAGTGCCTTGCACTGTCCTCATTACTTTGAGCAGTCATCATGTTTTTCTTATTCCTAAAAATATTGACATTTAAGTGTGCACATAACTGCCATTCATCTATAGTGGTTGGAATTTGTCTTTGCATGCCCCCTCTTTAAACAGATGGTATAAGGGAGCAGGAATGCCAGTCACAGTGTTTGCCTGAGAGTGCGTGAGTCCTCCTTGTACATAGAGAGGGAGCGAGGTGCCAGTGACCAGGAGAACACCTTGTCTTCTGGCGCAGATGTGCCTGCACTTGACCTTGAGATGGGCAGCAACTGGCAGCTTCCAGGGCATCAGAATGCTATCCTTCGTCTCGTAACTCCCAACTGGTTAAGTTTTATGATTTCTAGAAGAGGTCGCGGAGTAAAAAGAGAACCCAAACAAACTAAGTACAATTACCTCTTCCTCTTCCGTATTGGGCTGCTTCATAATTAATGTTCACTTGGAGTTCGTTGCTATAATCCTTTATCTTACTCATCAACCCTAAAGTGAAAAGTCATTTCATGCCTGACCCCTTACAATACTTCGAAAGTATAGTTCGTAGGAAACACAGATCAGTTCAACTCCCTCAAACTCAATTTCCTCTTCTGTAAAGTGGGAATACTCACGCATATATTGGGTTCATCTTCAGTAGCTTGCTGAGATGATCAAATGAGATGTAATAAAATGGGGCCGTCAGATTTAGCAAGTAAAAATACAAGGTGCTAACTTGAATTTGAATTTCAGATAAACCATGAAAAATTTTTTAGTATTGGCATGTCCCATTCAGTATTATTCATGGTTTATCCGAAATTCAAATTCAAGTGAGCATCCTGCATTTAATTTGGTAACCTTAGTATATGAACATGTTTACTGTTTTGATAAGATGAGACAAAAATGTTATCCAGTATGATATTTAGTGATATTTTCACATAGTTACAATTGTTCGTGTCTTTTGAATAACAGCTGCACCGCCAGCTTTGATCGATCTTAAAAGTCTCGCAGCGGCTGTGTCTCTTTCATGATGAACACCCAGAGTTTTCTGTATGTGGGATAAACTACGAATCTGTGCTCGTTACATAATTAGTGGTGGACATTTTCATGCAAAGACACATATCATGAGAGTTAGCGCCAGCACAGAGTCAGTTCTGTGTGTCCTGCAGCTGGTGGCGATTCTGGGGTTCCATGTGGTGCTCTCCTCTTCTCTGTTTGGGGAGTGAAGCTGCAACTGGCAGCAAGTGCTGATTTTTTCTTTTCTTTGCTGATCTCAGAATGTTAATGATTAAGAAGGTTTTATGTATTTCTGGCATATATTTTTTCCTGCAAATGATGTTGATTGGAGTATTGAATTTCAGATGTGTAGAAGGTATGTGTGGTCTTATTTCCTATGGCAAATTTTCAGAGTTAATATTTTATTGGATGAAACTAGTTATAGCAATTTTCTTTATTCATATTTAGTTTATGAAACTTTGGGTAGATTTCCAACCATATTAGGGAAATACATGTTTCACTTTCACTCTGACTGATATGACCCCCACTAAAGATCATGATGGGGAAAGTATTAATCAGCTCTCTTTAGCAAATACACAAGTAATAATAATATTCTCATTCCAGTCCAGGATGGCCACTCTTCCTTCCTTCCTTCCTCCCTTCCCTCCTTCCTTCCCTCCCTCCTTCCCTTTTTCCTTCTCTCATTTGTTCAGTCTTTTACCAGCACGTATTTACGGAGCACCTGATCTCTACCAGCCCTAACAATGGCCACTAACATACATCAGAGAACAAAACTGATGTGATTCCTACCTTCATGGAGCTTAAAGTCAAGTGTAGAAACCACAAAACAAGTAAACCAGTAATTAAAACTGTGACAAGTGTTATAAAGTAAAAGACAGCAACAAAATATAAATGGGTTTGGAGGTTTGACCAGGGCCCTGATGTGGCCTGCTCTCATATAAAACTGATGTTGGTTTTTTGGGTTCTCTTTTATAAGCCAGGCTCTGTCTTTCTGCCTCTGAAAGAAAAACGGCATTGTCATTTGTCACCTCAAACAAAGGAACTGCATGCATCTGATCCTGGGCAGTCCCAGGCCCTTGGTGCTACCGGTGCTTCCTTGTGGCTGGTGGCTGGAGCACAGACAGGCACAGGTGAGGGTTGAGTCACAGGTCAAGAGGGGCCAGGTCCAGCACAGCCCACAGGTGACACAGGCCCTGCTGTGACCTCAGAGCATCCAAGGTGGGAGAGTGGGGCCACCGAATGTGTGTCCTGAGGCTGACTCTAGACTCGGTAGGCAGAGAACAGCGAGTGTTCTGGAGAGTCCAGATGGGAAAGGTGCTCCAAACTCAGGTAATGGGAGTATGGGGTGACAGAGAGTGGTGAGCGAGCACTAGGTGAGCCTTGGATAAGGAAGGGAAGGCCCAGCGCTGGGGTCAAGGAGCTACCCTTCCTGAGGCGAGGTCATAGGCGGTGGGGCAAGCTGGTGGGAAGCACAAGGAGTCCCAACAGGCCTGTCAAGTTCGTGGTATCCCACCCCCTCTCTGGGGTTCAGCAGCACACACAGGGCCCACAGTCGGCAGTGAGACCCCGCTGTGAAGACAGACCCTTGAGGGTCACCACGGGGAGGTGAGAAGACTACGGCCCAGAATGGGTGAGCTCAGAGCAAGGGCAGGGTGCAGGCAGGGCAGGAAGGCTGCAAGGACACAGGGAGGGTCCCTGGATACTGAGCCTGACGCCAGGGAAGGAGACTTAAGCGGGGCCTCCTCAGGTGACCAGACGCTGCAGAGTGTGAAGGGGACACAGCAGAGCCGCCGACCATGTGCGGAGCCCACACTGAGCACCTTTCTCTGAAGCGCCAGGCCCCGCAGTGCTGTTAGGTCCCATCAGCGGGAGAATCGGGGTGAGGTGTGCAGACACACGCACTGAAGCTTTGTGATCAGTGCTGGCGAACTCTGTTAAGTCAATTTACGAAAGAGTCAATTTTAAGCCAACTTTTGAAATTTGATTCTTTCCACAGTCGCTTAAGAATTTGAAATGCGTATGAGCGTATTGACATTGGATTATTGTTAATTTGGGCAGGTTTCTCAGAGTGATAATCCATCAACAAAACAAAAAATAAACAGCAGGAGTCTTTGTTAAACTCCCGAATAGGAGTTAGCTCTGCAACCTGTGTTTCCCACGCCACGCTAGGCTGGTAAAAAATGTGTATGACAGTGTGACAGCAGCCACAGCACAGCGGTGCCCCAGCTGGGCGCACCTGTTCTGCCCTAGCCCACCCACCCCTGAACTGCTGTGAGAGCTTCTGTCCCCGCAGGGTCTCCCACGCACACTCCCACAGGAGCCTTGCTGCTGCTGTTCCCTCCTATCCTCTAGCGAGGACGATGGCCCCTGTTGCCACAATGTCCCCAAAGGTGGCCCCAGGATCTATGCACAACTCTGCTCCATAGAAGGATGACACCTCTATCTGCTGGCACCTCATGGAGACCGCCGCTCTGGGCCTCGTGATGGAGACATCTGTGCTGAAGTCACATTCCCCAGAGCTGCCTTCCTGTCCCTGTCACTGCCGTGTTTCTGTGTCAGCTCATTGATGCTTTGTGCTTCCCCAGGCAGGAAGACCCAAGACAAGCTTAGGAACTGTTGAATTATAACTTAATTCAAATTAAGTTGAATTATAAGGACATAATTTTTTTCTTACACACTTATATCTGTGGGTTTTGAGTTTGCTAAACTATCTGCTGGTCTACTCCACGGCTGCCCCTTTCTCTGCCTGTCCCCCCACCCCCTTGTACAGGTACCCTCCAAGACAGGTACCATGTTTTTAATCTTCCCAGCATATAGCTGCTTCAGTGTATGCTTGACCTTTTTCAAAAGTAACACGTTTAACTAGCTAGCTTAATGTGAAATTAAGCAGTTGTCCGCTAATTCTGTATATGTAATTATTCAGCCAGTTCATAATCAATAAATGTTCATTAGAGATATTTCACATATACATTTAATAAATCCAGGCTAATATATGTCTGCATATGCATCTTCTCTTTAAATGCAAATAGCAGCCTGAGCTTTAAGGACTTTCATAGAGATATAAAAATTTTAAATATTTTCCATCCAAAGTCTTTTGCAATTCATTGATTGGTTGAAGGCCTCGAAGCCAAAGATTCTTGAGTTTACTTTTGGTTATATAATAACTTCTTAACCTCATTTTCTGTGTTTGCAAAATAAGATTTGTGATGTGTTGAAACTGAGGATCGTGGTGGGTTTTGTTCAGTCAGTACCTTCAGGGTGACTGCAAGAACCTGGCCGTGGATCTCAGAGGCACTACTGGGGGCTGGTGTCACACCCTGGGCTTGCAGGCTGGCATTGGGGCAGGGCATGCCACAGAGCACCCGGGAGAGCAGTGCAAGTTTCAAATCTGTGTCCCTGACACAGGATCTGGCTGTGCATGGCCCCCCATTTGTGTGCTGGAAGGTTCCATGTCCACAGCCACCTGTCTGAGGAGTCTGTGTGCTTCGGGGGAAGCTCACCCTCGGGCAGTGCTAACAGCCAAGCTTATAAATATGTGTATAAACACCCAGGGAGCAGGAAATCTGGAGTCAGGGGTGGGAGCTTGGATCAGGTCAGAATCGAATGTTCAGAAGCACAGAAGAGAAGAATTAGGGGAGTTGAGACCAAGAAAAGCATCGCAAAGAGCAAGCACTAAAGAGAAAGAGGGAGAGAGAAGGCAGACAGAGGAGGAAGAGAGACGGGAAGCATGTATTGCCAGGGCAGAAGGGAGGAAGGCGCATCGTGGTTGTCCTGCTATTTGTGGTCGCCTGTCACACGGTGTCTTGCCTGCTGGGGCAGCAGAGTCAACACCTCTGATGCCGGGACTCCAAGACCATCCTGTGAGGATTTCTCCTTCCTGGCATCACAGAGCTTGCTTCTTCACTTTCGCAGTCTCCAGACTTGCAACTGGAAGAGGCCAATGGTCGATGATTAGTCCTGGTCCCTGGCCGTGTGACAGGAGGGCTTGGAGAAATCCCAGAGCCTGGGCCCCACATGCAGTGCCACGGGTTGAATCAGTCTAGAGTGGGGCCCAGGTGTCCTGCTTTCGAAAGGTGCCGAGGTGACTGCAGGAGCTGGAGATCCATCCATTGCTGGTGCGGGGCATGCTCTGCTTAACCCGGGAGTGGCCTGTGAGACCTGCTGACCTTATTTCCTTCTCTCCTTGTGGCCTTCGCAGATTACGGCACCATTAAGAAGGTGCGGGCACCCCTGAATCAGACCTCGGGCAGCTGTTTGTTGGAAGAGATCGAGCTCTTCCCCGAGGGGCGGCGGGAGCCCATCAGGAGCCTGCAGATCCTCCACAGCCAGAGCGTCCTTTTCGTGGGCCTGCGGGGACATGTGGTCAAGATCCCCCTGAAGAGGTGCCAGTTCCACCGCACGCGCAGGTAGGGTGTCCCTGGGGCTGGGATGCGCTGGGCCTGAGATGGGCCCACCCAGAGACAGGGCAGAGGAACCAGAGGAGGCTCCAAATGCCCCGAGGCTGATTAGCCTCTGGACCTTCATTCTGTGAGGTCCTGCCTCCCAGGTGCAGAGTTCTCCTGCTCCTGATCCACTGTGATGAGAATGACTTGCCCGCTCCCCATGGAGGAGGAGCTGCGTTCTAACATCTGTGAGCAGGTGTCAGGGTTATAATCAGTTATTCAGTGCATTAGAATACTTGGTGATAATGCTGATACTTGGTGTTCCTGCGTTAATCTATTAATCTGGCACAAGTTTACATTTTATCTGAATATGGATATAACAAAAAATATTATAAAGAGTGTGTCCTCCTAAGCCAGAGCTCTTACGCTGAAAACCCCCTGAGAAGAAGCAGGGTGGACGTTGATGCCACGGTGCCCCCTTTCCTGGGCATCCCCACCCTGTTGTCCTTGAACCAGTTCCCTTGGGGTGCCGCCCCCCACTAAGGTTGCAAGGTGGGTAGTGAAGGGAGTTCCAGCAGGCACAGGAGAACACAAGTGCCATGGTGGCTTCCGTCACCCCCAGCTAGTCTTCCCATCTTCTGTGGGTGTCCACTATCGACCACACTGGTGTTTGAAGGTTAATTTGGAAACATAAAAGCCCAGGTGCTCAGGAAACAGAAAAGTACTGTATACACCATACGCTTGGAGAGCGCTTTAATGTTGGAAATTGAGTATATACTCCGACCCCTGACAAAAGACTGCCCTTGGGGAAATCATAATCTCAAACGTTCTCAGGGACTAGCACTCTTGTTTAATTCTCCAGAGCAGTGCACAGTTACAGATTTGGTGTAGAAATGGCCTTATTTGACATATCACTCACAAATACCTGCCATACCCAGGCCACTCTCTCTAAATGAGGCACCCGATGCCACCAGCTTTGGAACTTATCACAGAAGCTGGAGCTCATGGTACAGTCCTGTTCTTGCTATTTGTTGATGCTGGTCCCTGAAGTACTTCTGAATTCACTCTCTCACCTGACACATGTGAATTGCCATAGAATAATATCGGATAGTATGCAGAATATAAAATTTAAAGCACTCTGCAAAGTTGGTATCCTTAGGTAGAAGGGAAGGTCTTATGTGGAATCATTACAATATACCTTTAGAGATGATTCTAGAAAATGAAGTGTATAATATAACGCCTCCTTTGGTATCAGAGAGAGTGAGGAATAATGTTAGGAACCTCCCAGCTATAATAATAACGATGCTATCGTGAGCATTGATAATAGATAGTGATATTTACTAGCAACCATATTTTACCTATGTCTACTTCCTAAATTTAACCAATGGCTGCTTGAAATTGTTCTGGTTTGCGTTCCCTGCAGGATTAGTGCAGGGCAGGAATTATTCTTCCCCGGTTACTGGCAGTCCAGTGGGTGACAGGGAGGGCTGGGGTCTGGCCAACAGGATGTCACAAGTTGGAATGCACCTGGAAGGGCACAGCCCAGTGAGCTCCGACTTCTAATGATGACTTTTTTGGGGGTGACACAGGGCAGCACACGGGAAGACACAGCCCTGTACTGTCTAGAGGGCATTTCTGGTGCTAGAACGGGAGTGCGTGGCCTGCAGAGCTCGCAGCATTCACACCTTTTGCCGTGCCCTGCTTCACTGAGTCCGGGTTGCAAGAGCTCAGCTCCTGTACGTGGTACTTAGGAAACCAAGTCCTGCATCAGGTCGGGGAAGAGAGGCGTGGCGTGGCTGGCGTCTCTCATGCAGCTGCACTTCAAATCCAGTCACGAATGCACAGGAGCCAGCGCCACCAGGCACTGAGGCCCTGGAGGAGTTCAGTTTCCCCTTTTTTTCAGGAGAATAGGGCCCCTTGTCTGTCTTCATGGGGCTCCCAAGAGGAGAGAGTTTTGCATTTGTATCTGGAGCTGAATCTCCCTGCTGTTCACTTGTCCACCTGCTCAGAGAAAAGCAGTGAGCGATCATGACTTTCTTGTCAAGTGACAGGCTGTGGTCTTCTGTGCGCCCACACCCGGGGGGTTAGTTTGTGTTTGGCCCTTTAATATTCCATCGAAATAGAGAAAATCTATTTCAACCCGAGTGTTTCTCTGAATCCTTTCCAATGTTTAGCTCCACTGTCCTCCTCCTGTAGAAAGACAGGAAAGCCTCCCTACTTAATACTCCTGGGAGAAAGGAATCTGCTGTTAAAAACTAAATATCTGTATGACCTGTTTTTAAAAATGAATTGCAGGGAAAGACAAAAGCAATTTTAATTTTCCAGAAATATGCCTGAAGAAGTACACCTGCTAGGAGTAGGATAATTGGATAACAATTGGATGGTCATTTCTTTGCCAAGTATACTTCCCATATAGAATATCAGCAATTTTATTTATTATTGGAAAACCAAATTTATAAAGAAATTTTGAAGTATTCAAAAAAGATAAATTGATCTTAATCAAAGTATTTAATAAAATAAATTCACTTAATAATTTTTAATTGAATTACCTGTCTCCTTCAAAATCATATTTACATTTTTCATTTCTTGAATATCTCATTTTCAAAGGCAAGGCACAATGGCATCTGTTAAAATGTTTATGAATGATAAAAATTGATACAATTTCACAAATTTCTTTTCCATATCTGGCGCTGTGCTAGATTTTATCACTATTCTCCGGAATCATTATGTCAACCCTGAGCAGCATATCACCTCCGTGGTTCAGATGAGGAGATGGCGGCTCAGATATTTGGCATCCTGCCCAAGGTCACGTAACTCCTGAAACATGAGACTCAAGTCAGAGCTGGGGCTGTCTGGCCCCAAGGCCCTTGTTGTATTTTTGGTTTGATTTGCTGCCCCCTGGCACTGCGGGTGTCCCCCTCTCTGGTCAGATTTCGGTGGAAGGAACTGCTTGGTTGTGCTTTCCATGTGCGCTACCTGGGGGAGAGAGCGCTTAGTGCGTGGGCAGGCAGAGCCCGGGTCCCCCGACAGCTGCCCAGGCTCTCTCCCAGTAGCTGCCGCTTTATTCTGCTGCCATAGGCTGGATCAAACAGATGTGAGGAGGTTTTATACTCTGTTCCTAAAGCTTTCTAGATGGATCTCCATTCTCCTCCTGTTTTCAAGGAGATCCTGGGACCACAGGGCACAGAGGTGCCTGCCAGCACTGTCCGCAGTACCCACGTGTCCTGACTCTGAATGAACAGAGCACAGAGTTGTTTCTTTGGAAAGTTATTTTATAAAACAATATCTACTTCCTATTGTGCACTCCTAATGGGTACAGTGTACACTGTCTGGCAGATGGGCACACTGATAACTTTGTATCAAGCAGTACAAAAGCAATCCATGCAACCAAAACATTTGTGCCCCCCTGATATTCTGAAATAAGAGAAAAAAGAAACACTGGAGAATCTGAATAAAGCCTATAGTTTAGTTTAAAAAAGAACAGTATTTAAAAATTATATTTTAGTCAATTTTAACCTCAAAATGAATTAAAAATGTTTTAATATTAGCATTTGTTGGCACAGCAATTTAATAAACAGGATGACGAAATTGTGCCAATGCTAAAGCCAACTCATTGGAATTGGTGGTTGCCTCTGGGGATGTGGAGCGCAAGAGGACCTGTTGCTACTTATGTGTGTTCTTTTTGACGCTAGGACTCACTGGACTCCCCACCGTACAAGTGTGTAAGTCTTGGGAAGCGAGTAAACGCTTGCTGAGTTTTGAAGAACGTGGTCAAGCTTTGACAGAAGTCGGGTGTATGACAAGGAAAGGCAGGAAGGCTGACCTTTGGGGACCGTCTCACGTGCAGCTGTCTCAGTCTGGGCTCCACAGTAGCATCCCGTGGCCTAGAAAGTGGGAAAAGGCCCCCATAGGGAGGCACAGGATGGGGCGGCCTAGAACAGCCACTCACTTAACTCCCCGGCGTAAATACCAACCTGAAGTCAGAACCTGCCACTGGGAGGAAAACCAGAGCTCACAGAGTCCCCACCTCACTGCCTCAGGAAGAAAAGAATGATGGCAGGACTTGGGCTTTAATTATCATGTCTGAAAATCGGTTTGTTATTTTCCTCCCAAGGAAACAGCACAGGCTTCTAAGTGGTAAGACGGATTGCAGCTCTTCAAGTCCAAGCAAAGGACAGCTTGGGGATATGGTGAGGTAGGGCTTTTACGCAGACTTTTAAAGTCACTTTAAGGGTTGAGTGTTGATTGAATCGGTGGGTCACCACACTTTCTCTGCAAAGAGCCAGACAGAAAATACGGTAAGCTTTGCAGGTATATGATCTGTCTTGCAATGACTCAGCTCTTCCCTGGTAGCGTGAAAGCGGCCACAGACCATAATGAATGGGCATGTCTGTGGGTCAGGAGAGGCTGACGATTCATCTGGTAAAGAAACAAAGATCCACTATCAGCTTCAGAAAGTTTATCACTGACACAGACAGTGAAAGCAAGAGCAGGAAAGATGTCAGCTCCCCATGTCCCTTGTCCCACAGGATGACACCGAAACAGTCGCAGAGCCCACAGCTGCACCCGAGTGGGGTGAGGGTGGGGGCAGAGCCTGGAACTTCATCAGAGCCTGGGGAGCGACGGGCAGCTCTCTCGTGACACCACCCTGGGATGCAGGGACGTGGGAGGAATGGCCTGTTGCAGCTGCTCGTAATCCTGCCACGTTGCAGGCTTGGGGAGGACCACTGGCTGTTCTGCCGAAGCTCAGGCCAGCTGTGGCAAAGCTACAAGCCTTGCCCTGTGGCCTCCGTGGAATCATGAACAGGCAGAACATTCAGCAACACTGTGTTTCACTAACAGTTTGGGTGGCAGACTGGAGTTAGCCCGTGTAGTTTGCTGGCCCCTGAATTAGATGATCATATGCCTTTTGAATGAACAAATGTCCTTTAAATATGTACCAATTTATAAATTAGCTATTAAATGTATTATTAAGTTACATAGATTAACTCTATACCCTGATATTTTTTGAGTATCATGCAGTGTTCTACTTGGATATTTACTCACATATTCTTCACTTTTTTATGTGACACTCATCATAATTTATGAGAGAAGATAAACCTATCAGACTGTAGAGTCACCATTTGTCTACGAGGGATTGATCTGAGTCAGAGAGAGAATGTGCAAACACTCCTCAGTCTCAGAACAGAAACTGGAATTTCAAGCACAGTATGGCAGCGTAGGCTTCATTCAGCCCTGGGGACATGAGGCTGGGCAGGGGCGTCTGTGTTTCCAGGTTCTGTGCAGCCCCCGGTGTGGTGTCCAGCTCGAGACAGTCTCAGTAAATATTTGATGAATTAACAAATGGACCCTCTGCCTCTCCTCTCTCTGCTGTTTTATTTCATAACCTGAAAAGAAAACCATAATTCCTATTAAAAATTAATACTCCCCTTCCAGAAAAACGTAGTGATATAAAACAGCAGCAAAAGGATGGAAATCCTCAGGCCTTGGGTGTTTGTTTTGTGTTAGTGTTGCTTTATGAGCTAAATGGAGGGAGGAGAAAAGCTGGGAACTGGAAGAATCACAGCCCAGATATAAAACAGCAGAGTCACACCTTTCAAATTGTGCTTCGTAAAACTGGAGGGAAAGACGGAGCCGTGAAGGAAAGGACTGGCTCCGTTTGAGTGCGTTGGTATCCAGTCATTCTTAATTCTGTTAGCCTATAATAGTGTTGTTATTTTTAAAAAATTAACACATTATTAAGAAAATTAGTATGTAAATTAGATTCCTGCAGGACATTTATTGTTCTAAAGGGCAAAATTTTACGTGGGGGGGTCACTGTGGAGGGGTGGGATATGCTTGAAAAGTAGTTGGGGAGCGGAATTAGGGGTCTCAATAGGGGAAAGGAATTCCTCAAAAACTGATTCATGTGATTAACTGTACACCTCAGTAAATTCACTGAAAATCAT
>CAUYRT010011816.1:0-19179 GCA_963574885.1 Lepilemur ruficaudatus
CAAGATGACACTAGAAAACATTTTAACTCTATTCTGAAGGGCTGAATACTCTAGCTTTAAAGACTCAGTTCCATCATTCACTAGAAACTGGGAAAGTTTGATGGCAGTCCAAGATGACAATTATTTTTTATTGGTTTGAAAATGATGTTCCTGGGACATAAGTCTCAAAGTGTGTTCTATTTAGAAAATGGATATGCTATCTTTCTAGGTCTTCAGTTTGTAGTGTTAGACTATTCCCAGACCCCAAAAGTGAGCATTACTTTGAGAATTTTGAAAGTGCTCCCTAATGTCAGGGACATAAGCCCTGGCCAGATATAAATTGTTTGCACTCAGCAGCTTTTCATTTGCAGTGGCCATGGTCTTGGTCTCCCACCCATGTGCATCTGAATATTGTTTTGCTGCAATAGTGACAGGGACTCCAGATGAACTGATCAGACTTTCCTCACAATCAAATCTTGCTTTTTACCCATGCTCGTTGAAATTCAAAGATTATTTTTTAACAATAATTTAAAGTTTATTCTAGCTAAAATACAGGTTATACTGCAATTAAGGTAGCATCACATTTCATACTTCTGAGCCCATTCCTGAGATATTCAGTTTGACTTACCCTTGTCTGTTTTCTAGATCGGTGAAAACTCTGGAACTAGGGGGTCATCTGGGTCCGGATCAGATAGCAGTGAACAAATGAATAAAAGAACTTTAGAAATAGTTGGAGCAGGACACCACTGTCATGTCAGTGGCAAGATATGCTGCCATTACAGTCAATATTTAGATGATTAATTCTTGTAAATGCAACCTTAGGTGGTTTGAAGAAGTTATTTATAAAAAATAAGTCATCCAAAAGAATATACTACCTTGATATAGACTGCCATTTGTTTCCATTTTGGTGATTTGTAGATGAAACATATTATTTCTAAATAGGAAGATTTGTCCCATAAATAAATATATTTTCACTATCTTTTAATTTATAAAACCCTTGTGGCCATACTCTCCTCCTCCCTTTCTTCTCTCACAGAGGTAAGACTTTTCTAACCTGCAAAACAATCAAATGGTTTGGCCTTACTATTTCTTTGGCAAATATTTTTCCAGAGCTTCCTAGGTTGTGCATCTTACAATAGCCAAAAATAATCACTGTAAATGTAAGTTATAATTCACATAATGAAAATACTCCTGGTAAAATATATAATAGAATATCCTCTGTTTTCCTCACTACTTTGTCCTGAATACATTAATAATAGGATGTCCTCAAGTAAGACTTTAAGTCTAGAAGAGATAAAAGTTGAAATTCCAATTTCCAAGGACTTCTCTTGCAAAGTCTTCCCATAATATTTAAAACACTTAAATCCTGAGGGCTCCATATGCACGTTTCCATGTGACCACTCCTACCATTTCAGACATACACTTAGGTTCACATCAGAGCCCATTTCTTGTCTGCTTTTTCCACTGATACCTTACCTTCCTTTCAAGAAAATGTCAACCCTTTCGGTCAGTAGAGGTTTCATTTTGTGACCTATGTCTCGCTACCATTAATAGTGCCCTGGCTTTACTATGATAAACATTGATGTAAATCACTACTATAAGTTTTAAACTCAAGAGAATGCCTTCCCATCCCATAAATGAGAATTGAAAATGATTATATCTCTCCAATAGACTTTGATTAATTAGATCTTTGGCCTTGATTAAACACATTTTTTCCCAAATGTGCCTGTTTATGAGTAAAATATTGTTAATAGAACATTGAAAAAATCTTACTGAAAACAGCTCCAAACTTGAAACAGTCTAAGTATCCATCAACACAAGAATAGAAAGACATTTCAATGTACTACATTCAATAGAAGCCCTTCCACAATAAAAAACAAACAAACAACAACAACAAAAAACCACAACAAAACACATTTATGAAACAGGCAAAATTTAGATGACTCTCAAAAAAATGTTGGGTGCAAAAGAAGCTAGATACATTGAGTGTTACTATTTATATAAAATTCTAGAATAAGCAAAGCTATAATTCTTAGAAATCAGTATAGTGGTTGCGTGCAGTAGGAGGTTGTGGTTGACAGATAAAAACAGAGGTAACTATCTGGGGCTATAATAATACCTAATATCTTGATTTGGGTGGTAGCTAGAGGAATATGTACAAATATTAAAATTCCTAAAGTTATACCCTTAACATCTATGTATTTTACTGGATATAAATTATACATCAATAAAATACTGATTATTGTCAGAGATAATAAGGTAAAAATCCAAATTGAATAAAGTTTATTGCTATTACCAGGACACTGGCTCTACCCTTTTAGAAAAAAAAATTGATGTCATTTTTGCCATGAGAAGTAATACGTACTTTACTGTTCCTCCTAGAGTATTATGAACTTGAACCAATTCTAACAAATGAGATTGTGGTTTGCCAGTGCACCTTCTTTCAATTTTCCCACCTATTCCTGTCAAACATATTTTCTACTAACTTCAAAATGAATGATATTGTAGCTAGCTTCGATAATTAACAGAAATATTTGAAAATATACAGAGGTGTATTTGCTGGTACCCCCTCTAGCCCTTATTTATTTATTTATTTGTTTACTCATACGCATCAGTGTTATATAAAGTAAGTGTTGGATATTTGCTCTTAGAAGGCAGTCTTTCTCCATTTATGCATATTAATAATTATTAAGTGACAACGTATAGTAATATGCTAGGGAAATGGAAAGTATTTCAGATTTCATGTCTTGAGAATCGTTTTTTGTGTGACTCTTTGTGGCAATTGACAAAATCTTCAGCTATATTGAGTGGAAGTATACATGGAGTTATATATTTAAACATTTTATCAAAATTGTTTTTAATATGTTTTCACACAGGCACAGTAATATATATTCTGCCTTACCAATAAAATGTCAATGTGACATTTTTTATGTAAACATAGTAAATTCCAAAATGTTGCATTTATGTTACATTCAAGGGTTGTGAATAAATATTTTTTAAATTGATGTATTATTTATTCATCATCTCTCCTTCCCTTTGCATTTCTTTTATTATCTTTGTCAGTCTTAAGTTCCAGACAAAAAATAATGAGAAAAAAAGTTTGTTGGTATTTTGATTATCTTAACATGGCTGACGTGAGTTGATGTTAATTGGTATGTTCAAAGATAAGATTCCAAAAATGGGACAGAGCTGGGTCTCTCTCTCCCTTTTTTTTAAAAAAAAATGCCAAATTATTTGGATCTATTTGTATAGGTACAACTTGATGCATTGAGTTATAAATATCAACTGGTATGATTTTAAAAATTCTCAGGAGAAATCTGATGTAGAACCCAGAGTTAGAAAAGGCCGATGATGAATTTCTGAAACAAATATAAATGGCTTCCATGTTTTGAAAAGAAGCTGTTTATATACTTGATGCTAGTTATACTACCATCTCACAGTCAGCCTATGGATAACCTATCAGTCTGAATTATATATAATACTTATTGAAACAATTAAGTGGCTTATTGAGCTATAGCACTGTGGGATGCTTAGATGTAATCAATAGACAGTGTACTTTGTTTACTTAAATAGGCTCATCACATTTTTGAAATTAACATCCTTTGTCATAATAATAAAGCTGAAATCGTGTGTGCGTTGAGTGTGTGAGAAACCGCAGTAAGAGATCTATTCCAACTTAAGATTTACATTAGAAGCAACCCAAAGCAATTATGGTTTAGCATGTGCATTAAAAGGAAATAAAGCACAATGCTCATGAAGGCAATGGTTCTAGGCAGTTTCAAAAACATGAAAAGGAGTAGCTAAGATGGTATTGTTAAAATTACCAAAATAAAGACAAAGAATACCTTCAATGGGTGTATGAGCATAGTTACAGAGAAGTGAGTAGCCCAACATGCATCAGTAAGAAATAAAACATGGTAGGGTACTGGCAGCCATAGCTCACACAAGAAAGTTGTAATTAGTCATTTGACTCTTCTAGTTAAAATACTTCCTTTTTGCCTCATGTGCTGCCTCTGATGATCCCTTTCAGATTTCTCGCTACTTTTTTTCAAAAATATCCTTTTCTCCTGTCCCAGCAGGCTATTTACAGTGCTCTGAAAGTTTTAGATTCTTTTTCTAATGACGGATTCATCTCTTGCCTCCTGAATCCTATATCTTTCCTGTTGCCATTTAACATTATCAATGAATCTACTACCATGCTTAAAACATAATTCTAAATATTTTTATATCTATTTCACCCATAAGAATGTGAACTGTCAACAGGAAACATAATCCATTATATCTATAGCCCTAGGACCTACTATAAAGTCTGGATATAGTAAATGTTTAATTAACATGTTAATAAATAAAAAATAGACATCTAAAAGCTTATTTTTCCAAAGGTATAGCTAGATGGAATGTGAGACTTTACTAGAATAGGAGAATATTTAGACACATTTACAATGCCATATTTTTATTCTGAGTTAAAAAAAAAAAGCAAAAACCTGCAGTCAGGACAAATAGCAAACATGCACTCTATTTGAGCCTTGAATCTCAAATTTAAAAAAAAAAAATACCTGAACCATATTTAAAAATCAAATATAACTAAACTCTCATAAAGAAAAACTTCAACTGTCTTTCTCACTCAACTCTACTACAAAATAAAACTCTCCAATATGTTTTATTTATTATCTTATCTTTGTATATTTAAATAATATATTTATATCGCTATTTTCAAATCAATTTTAGGCATTAATATTAACTTACAATTATGGATATGTCATTGCCATATATTCTTACTTTCAACATTATATCAATATTTTTGGTTAAATCACCATTTTATGATCATTCTTAAAGACTATCAATACGGTTTACTGCTGAGCCACAAAGTTTTCTTTTTATTTTCTGTCCATTTCAAAAATATTTTGTTCTTCCTTGGCTTAACATTTACTTTAAGTTGTTAATGGTATGTAATAAATGCATAAGTGAGTAACCATTACCATTATGTTGCTTTAGCTGGAGAGGTATCCTTATCTTCAATTTAGTACCAAAAACATTGAAAAGATTACACTTCAGGGTATCTCTGTCACATGCTCCAAGTTTTGTTCATGATAGCATTATTCAGTATGGCCATGTGGCTTGAGATTAAATTTTATTGCTTTTATCAGATAGAAGGCTCTTTATTGAAATTAACAGAAAGGTATCTCAAGCCAGTTTAAACAATACTAAAACTTGCCAAATCTCATAAGAGAACATTTTAAAGCTAGATCATTATTAGAATTGGTTGCTATTGTGGTAGAATTGTCTTGAACCACCATTGCACTGTATGTTCTTTAGCAGTTCCTGGTCCAAATGTGTTGCAAGTTGTCTCTGCTGCTTTTTGACCCATTTTGAACTCAAAGAAGAAAATCACTGAAATTTGCTTTTTGTCTAATATTTCCATAGTCTAAAATAAATGTAAAATAAACAGCAAGTAATAAGTCACTAGCAAAAAAAATAAAGTGAGAAATGCATATTAAAATGATGTATAACATATCTTTATTTTTTAAGAATATATTCCAGTAACAAATGGCAAATTTCAACAATGCTAAAACTGCAATTATTTTTACACCAACCTAATAGTTTCAACTATATTATTTTGTGTTTTCTGTTATAATAAGAACCTAATTTTCTTGTAGAAAAATCCTTCTAATCCATCCCAGAGATTCACCATACATACCTAAATTTACCTGAATCCCCAAATATTACAGTAATAATAATAGTAATAATAACAACAATAAAAGCACCGTTGGTTGCTTCAGGATCAGTTAAACACACACTAAACTGTAAACATCTTTGCTAAAAACAGCAAGCAAGAAAACTGAAAACCTCCAACTACCATTGGCATAACAAATCCAGTAATGCCATCTCAAAATCCAATCCCTCTCTGCAGTCCCCAACCCCCAGGCCACAGACGGGTACCAGGGTCCCTGGTCTGTTAGGAACCGGCCACACAGCAGGAGGCAAGTGGTGGGCAAGTGAGAGAAGCTTTGTCTGTATTTACAGACACTTCCCAGGGCTCACATCACTGCCAGAGCTTCGCCTCCTGTCACAGCAACTACAGCATTAGATTCTCACAGAAGCGTGGACCTTACTGTAAACTGTGCAGGCCAGGGATCTACGTTGCGGCTCCTTATGAGAATCTAATGCCTGATGATCTGAGGTGGAGCAGAGGTGGTGATGCTAGCGCTGGGGAGCGGCTGCAAATACAGCTTATCATTAGCAGAGAGGTTTGACTGTACAGAGACCATAATAAATCAATTGATTACAGACTCATATCAGAACCCTATCAGTGAGTGGCAACTGACGACGTGATATTAATAAAAATAAAGTGCCCAATAAATGTAATGCCCTTGAATTATCCACCCCACCTCTGGTCTGTGGAAAAATTGTCTTCCATGAAACCAGTCTCTGGTGCCAAAAAGGTTGGGGACCACTGCATCTATCATGGCCCAGTCTAAATTGCTTCCCTTAAAGATCTTTTCCACTGTCATAGAAAGTTCAAATGGTTTTTGTGATATTTATTTAGTTCTTTTTATTTTTCATTCAAAATGTATACATTTCTTGAGGTAAGGCACATTTTATAAATCTTTGCTATCTTTATAAAATCGAGCACAGTGTCTTGCAAGTATCAAATACTTAATATTTGCAAAATAAATGAATTTTAGATATGAAAGAAGACAGGAAATATGTAGTAAGCATATACACTTTGAAGTAACTGTTGACCTTTTAAAGTTTTAAAGGTCATGTTCTCCTGTACTGGCTAGTTTTTAATAATTTCTCAATGCTTACTGACTCCATAGAGCTTATGTAGTTTTTGAAGAAGTAGACTGTAGTGAGCTTCACATGGGAGTTATTTCAAATATTCCTGGTGTCAAGCTATATTAAACATGAAGTCATTCTCTGAACCTGCTTTAATTCAGTATAAGAGAGCTATGCTTTTGGTAATACATCTGGAAACTGGAGATATCAATGACAGGTGATATTTTTCCCTTAATTTCTTTTTGTTTTGTTTTTGGTGCAATTATATCCTGAGCAATATCCCCTATGTGTTATAAACTTTCAGAATTATATAATAAAAATATAAAGGTAGATGCAAATATTTGAAATTTACTCTTAGGTTGTATAAATTTGTTATTTTAAAAATGTATTTAATTGTTTATTTAATGGAGTATATGAATCTGTGCTTTGATCTATATGAATTTGTCTGTCTTTCTAAATTTAAAATCTGAAATGATTCATAGAATTTAAGCTCAGAAGGACACACTCTTTCCCTTCTCCCTTTCCCATTCTCTTCTCCCTTCTCCCGTATTCACCCACTCTCTTCTCATTCCCTGTTGCTCGCTCTCCCTTCCCATTCCTAGTACTTCAAAAATATATTTCTTAGTCAAAATTTATGTAAAATCTATCCTACTAAATTAGGAGTGATTCACCAGAAATATTGACAGCCACTGTAAAGATTCTGGGCGTTAAAATGAGTGACTGAGTCATTGGAGACAGACACTGTTCAGCATAAGGCACACCTTTGACTATTACAGGCTACTCATGAATATATATGCATAACTATTTTTCCATAGAGAGATTATTCCTGAGAGAGAGAGAGAGAGAGAGAGAGAGAGAGAGAGAGAGAGAGAGAGAGAGAGAGAATCACCTAGGTGAGAACTTAAAAATTCATTAATATAATACAAGATGTGGAATTTTTCACACAATTCTAGTCTCATATCCAGTTAAAAAAAACATTCTGCTTTCTTTAACTTTTTGTAAAGCAATCAAATTGACTCTAAATAGCAGATTCATTGAGAAAGAAAATGTTTGCCTTGACAATACAACTTTTTATAAGTTGACAAATTATTTTCGTCGTTTATAATTACCTAGGGAATACACAGTACATCCAAGTTTATAAAATTCTCTGCCCCTTGAAATGTCTGTTTGTTTGCTCTGGCATCTGGAAATTCAGTAAAAGATGAAGAAACTTTTTTTGGCATTGGCCTTTGAACAGGGTCACTAATCCTACTTCACTCTGGCTTCAGAGTACTGTGAAGTTTAAGATAATAAGGAAATTATTTCACATTTTATTGGCAATATTGTCAATAATGTAATATTCATATACTCCTCCCCCATTCCTTCTATAATCATTTAAATATTCATATAAGAACACTCCAATATCATAAAATTCCTACAATTTACAGAATTGCTAACTATTTTGGTTTGACTATGTGCACAATATTAATATTTGTGTATTTCATAGGTAAAAATAATCCTGCTTCAGTTGTTATAATAAAACATAAAACTTTAAAAAATTGACAATATTTTCAATTTCTTATCATGAAATTATAATGGTTTTTAGCTATGCATAAATATGCAGATAATTAATATAAAACTTACAATGTTAAAAAGTCTATGTCTTTTGGATATGATATTTATGATATTTATAATAATCAGTGACTATATTTGCATTGCTAACTTTCCTTGTATTTTGTAATAATGTTGGCAATACTTTGCAATAAATAAGATGGTTGATGTAACTGAAAGATATGAATTGGTAGAGAACATTCCTAAATTATGTTGCTTGATATACTGAGCTTAACTCTTTTGGTGAGACATAAATATTAATGTTATTTTCATTATATAAGATGCTATATTTTATATATTTTCTGCTAGAAGATGACACCTGTCTGGAATAATAAGTGTTTATAAATTTCAAAAGTCACGGTATGTAATGAATTTTGCAAAAAAAAATCTCATAAAAGATGATTGGAAAACCTCAAATTGAAAAAAAATTTACATTAGTGAAATTGAAGGCATCTTTCAAATATGAGGATTCTTCTATGGAAATAGAAACTCCTTTCAGCTTAGAAAAACATTGAAAATTGATGGTGCTATAAATATACTTTCTAAACAACTTAAAATGGTAAAAAGTTTTTTGTTAAAAGGAAATCAATTTTTTTTCTCCTTATCACCTTCATCATAACTTGTATTTGCATACTCTTTATTGTGTGTCTGGTACTGTTGTATTTTACATGAATTTTTTATATTTAATTTCATAACATTCCCAGTACTACCTTGATTCACTTGAGAACATTGAGGCCTAGAGAGGTTAAATAGCTAGCCAATTTCACATGATTAGTCACGGGCAGGCTGAGAGTTAACCTAGAATCTCCTGGATTCCTAGAGAAAGGTTAAGTTTTTATCTACTATGCCATATTCATATGTTTACCCCTACAACAAGCACAATACCGTACACAAAATAGTTACTGAGGAAATTCTGTTTAGTGGTTGAACTTAACAAAAGAATGAAAATGAAAATCACTCACAATGCAAGAAACAATGCATAATATGGGACCAAGATAGAGAGGTGCTTTATGAGTGTTTTTAAACCGGAGAGTCTCACAAATACTCTAGAAGCTGAGATTAATTTGGTAACAATTTCTTCTTAAACAATAACTTCTTCTGCTCAGGGATTAACAAACTGATGTTAAGTTTATTAGATACTCACACTTATGTCTGATGATTAAATTGCTAAATTCTAAGAATAAATTGGGATTCTTATGGAATGACAGAGTATGATTTTGATGGGGGGAGGGTAAAGTGTGTTAATTGAGCAGCTTGGTTCAAGCGGGATGCCACTGTGAAAGACGTTAATCAACTGAATGTAATATTCATACGCTCCTCCCATTCCTTCTACAAACATTTAAATATTCATATGACAACACTCCAATACCATAACATTCCTACAATTTACAGAATTGCTAACTATTTTGGTTTGACTATGTGCATAATATTAATATTTATATATTTCATAGATAAAAATACTAAAAATAATCTTACATCAGATTTTGTAATAAAACACAAAACTTTAAAAATTGACAGTATTTTCAATTTCTTATGAAATTGTAATGGTTTTAGATATCATCTAGTCTAAAATGCTCATTTTTCATAAAAGAAACATATGACAAGGGATTTACACAATCCATTATTAACCTTGTTCATTAAATTTCATTTGTATTTAGTTAGCACTTTACAATTTGGAAAAAAGTTGAATGTTTTTAGTGCTATAGTTCTGTCTCTCTTCTTTCATTAAGAAATTTGTTGCCAACAATATATTTAGTAAAAGTCATTAATTCATTAGAATATAATTTTTGCCTTATTTTTATCGCTGAAAATCACCTCTCTATTGCAGCATTCCTCAGGCACATTGGTCTTCATTGTTGTTAACCTCTCAACAGCATTTGGGAGTAACTTTTGAATTATCTACTTGAACCTCTCCTGCCCCTTGATTTTCATAACATTTGTTTTCTGTCACTCATTTCCAATTTCTCTTGCCACCTTCTCTTCTACCTCTTCTTTAAGTAGTATAAAACTTTGTTTTCACTCTACACTCTTTTTTTTCTTTTTTTTCTTTTTGTGGTTGTTGTTGATCTGCTTTTTAGTATCACCATTAGCTATCAATTCTAAACAATGGATGGAGAGTGAATTTTCCACAACTTCCTACATTCTCTCTTCTTGATAACTCAAATTATATCAAAATTTAATTACTCTCAGTATATGACTAATTTCCAAAATTTTTTTCTCCAAATCATATTCATCCTGGGATTTCCAGATATCTATATCTAACCACTTAGTTCCCATCTCAATGCATTAATATGCATATATAGTCATGCATTACTTAACAATGGGGATACATTCTGAGAAATGCATCAGTAGGTGATTTTTTCCTTGTTCAAACATCATAGATTGTACTTACACAAACCTAGAGGATATAGCTTTCTACATATAGCCTGGGCTATATGATATAGCCTATTGCTTTTAGGCCACAGACCTGGACAACATGTTACTGTACTGAATAACGTGGGCCACTGTAACACAATGGTAAGCATCTGTGTGTGCAAACATATCTAAACATATAAAAGGTAGAGTAAAAGTAGAGTATGGACCACTGTAGTGTACGCAGTTTGTTGTTGGCTAAAATGTTGTTATGTGGCACCTGACTCTGTGTGTGTGTCCATGAATAGAGAGAGAAAATTAAAGAGCAATAGAGAGAGAGAGACACTCGCAGAGACAGAGAGAGCTTGAGTTTAGCTGCACTCCATGTATTCTGGTATGCTGTGTTTTATTTATCTCAAAGTATATCCTATTTTTCTTGAATATTTTTGACCGATAGTTTAGTTATGAGTACACTCTTTAATTTTTGAATATTTATAAATTCCCCCAATTTCTTTCTCTTACTGATTTCTAATTAATTGCATTCCACTGAGGTAGAGATATACTTTGCACAATTTAGTCCTTCCGAATTTACTGAGAATTGTGTTATGGCCTGAGATATGGGCTATCCTTATTTAATGTTCCATGTGCATTTGTGAATAATCTGTATCCGTTGCTGAGGAAAATGGTTAATATCCATCTCTTATATGTAAGCAATTTATAGTGCTTTTCAAGTCATTTCCTTTTTTATCTTCTTCCTAGTTTTTCTATCCATTTTTGAATGTGAGGTGTTAAAGTCTCCAACAATTATTATTGGATTGCTTATTTCTCCCTTTACTTTTGGCAGTTATTTCTTTATGTATTTAGGGGGTACATTGTTAGTAACATATATGTATATGATCATTTTATTTTCTGATTGAATAAGACGTTGGTCATTATAATATATAATTGTTACCTCTAATAACAATTTTTATATTAAAGTTTATTGTGTCTCATATTAGAATAGCCACTCCAGCTCATTTTTGCTTACTATTTGTATAGTATATCTTCTTCCATTCTTTTAATTTGAACAAATTTGTAGTTTTAAATTTGAAATGTGTAGTTTGTGGAAAAAGCACAGTTGGATCATTTTTTTAAAAAACTCGTTGTGCCAATCTCTGCCTTTTGATTGGAGCATTTATTCCTTGTAAATTAAATCATTTAATGTAATTACCAGTAAGGTAGTTTCATCATGCCGTTGTTCTGTTTGTTTTCTTTTCATGTCTTATGTATTTGTTTCTCTGTTGCTTCATTATTGCTTTTTTTGTCATAGTTTTTTTCGTGATGTGGCATTTTAATTTTCTTTGTTTATTTTATAATATGTAATAAGTCATTTTCTTAGTGATTTACCTGGGTATTACAATTAGCTCTTAATTTATAACAATATAGTTTGAATTATATTAACTGAATTTCGCTCAAACACAAAACTTTTGTTTCCATGTAGCTCCATCCATCTTACTCATTTCTGCTTTTATTGTCACACAAAAGTTACATTATACATTTTATGCCTATTTATACAAATTTATAATTATTTCATTAAGTATTTATCTTTTAAAACTGACAGTTTAAAAAATATCAAGATAAAATGTACATTTGTATGTTTTTCATATTTAACTATGTAGTTACTTATACTGGCGCTTTTTATTTGTTTATGTTGATTTAATTTTGGTCTAGTGTCCTTTATTTTCAGGTAGAAAACTTTCTATAATGATTTTAGCCCATGGTCACTGGCAACTAATTTTCTAATTTTTTGATTTATTCAAGATGTATGAATTTCTCTTTCATTTTTTTGAAAGACAAATTTTACTAGATATAAGATTCTTAGATGACAGTATTTTCTTTAAGCACTTTGACTGTGTCATTGCTCTCTTTTGTTTCTGATGAGAAACCAGCTATTAACCTTAAATAAGTAGCAGATTCCTTTTACATGTTGTGCCCCTGTTTTCTGATGTTTCAAACATTTTTTCTTTGTCTTTTGCTTTCAACACTTTATTATCAATCTACTTTAATTTTATTTTGATGATTGGGTTTTCACACGCATGTGTGAGATATGCCTCCCTCAAACCTCGTTAGAGTGCTGGCACATTACCCGTCTGATGTGAAAAATACATACATAAATATATTTTTTTTCTTAAGAAAGTCATTCCTATCTCTTAGGTTTAGGTCCTCAAAATAAATATATTTTGAAAGAATTGGGGGTCTAATCTGGATTGTTAATACAAATCTAATTACAAATAGACTTATAATTAATTGTGAGATTAAGGAACTAATATCTGTATCTTCCACAGGTACGAGATAGATGAAGACTTTGCTTTTTTCACTGATGTATTATTAGTACACATATAATGTCAGTCATATAACAGAACTGTAACAAATATTTTTAATGAATAAATGAATATGTAAATGAATAAATTTGAGCTTCATTTAAGGGTATATTGGTATGTTATTTTTGAATAACTATGAAACACCAGAAGTTAAAAGAATTTGTGATTGATTTAACAAAATTTACAAAACCAGAATTAAAGATTATAGTTACCATAGACTAGATCTTGTAGAGAAAACTAACAACCAGAGAATTGTAGTAGAAATACAAGAATAAAAGCTTTTCTCACCCATGCTAAACATCCATTAATGTTCACAGGCTTATCTGATCCATATCATCTTTACTTAAGTACTCAACCTGGCATAGAAGCTTCTATCATCAACATTGCTACGTATATGGAGGAGAAAAAAAGACAATAATCACATCTGGCTCTTAAAGCTACTCTTAAAAACACCATATGCCACTTTCACTCACATTTAATTGACAAAGGTAAGTCACTTAGGCCATCCTAAATCAAGTGGACATGCATGTATAATCTTTTTATAAGAAAGAGTATACAAGTCACATGGGCAAGCTGATACTTAATGGGGTGAGAAAGAATAATGTTCTGCAAGGAAGAACAAAGGTGTTTAAAAAATAATATACTTGACCACAATAATATTGAGCCCCAATCTAATGTTAATTTTACTAATCCATACCAGACTTGCTCTTGCTACTTTTTGCAAGGTAGAGGAAACTTAAACTTCACTAAAGTCTTATTATGAAGGCAATTAAAAATTGATCTACATATCCATGTTCCATTAGTAATACCTGATAACCTAGCTTTACACTGTGTATATATACACAATATCTCTACTACATATAAAAATAATTCACTGCAGAGATTTTTTTCACAGTTCATTAAATAGCTGTACAAAACTGGTTTTATACTTTGCAAAGAACATTTATGATTTGTAGAAATGACACCTGGGATATAAAAGTAAAATAAACCATTACTTTGACTTCTGACATATCTGGAATGGAAACACATCAATCACTCACACTCTGAAGAACAAGATGATGTTTAGTGCTGAGAAAGTCTACCTAAAAATATTGTCTTGGAGGCATATTATGGTCTTCTTTTATATTTTTTAAATAAATTTTCTAAAATTACCTGTTCAGAGAGGCCTTCATCAATAACACTTAATGTCTGTCCTGCATTTTTAGAGTATGTGTTTTACTAAAATCAGATAAGAAAAACTAGAATAAAACACATTCTGGACAATAACTTAGAATGTTTCATCTATAAATGACAAATTTTTTTTGTAGAAGCATTTTCTAAGGCTCATTTAAAAATATATTTGAAAGAATAGACAGATCAATCAAAAATTTATTTTGGGTCTTGTGCTATGTAATTTGAAGGATACAGTTGAAATATATAAAATGATTTTGCTCTGAGGCAGCCTACCTGTAAGATGGTGATTCAAAGAAAAATTGGCAAAGTCATAACATGTAACCAAAATGTTTGGACACCCATAATATCCTGAAAAAAAAATCTGTTTTTTCCTTCAAAAAATAAAGAAAAATAAAGAAAAACTAAACAATTAAGAATTAAATAAATTCTTCAAAGTGCAAAATTCTATTTGGAGGCAGTCAAGTCTAATGGTATAAAACAAAGAAATCAGTATATATATGATACCAACAACAAGGACACAGAGGAATAGAAAAGACTACAGTACACAGTGTCTGTTATTTTCAAGTGCTTCTGTTTTATCCTCAAAAGAATTCTGCATTTGTATTCTTGAAAAATACCAAAAGAATAAGTATAAAGCATTCTTACTACAAAAATAATAACTACATGAGGTAATGCATGTGTTAATTATCTAGATTTAGTCATTTCACAATGTGTATGCACTTCAAAACATCATGTCATACACAGTCAACACAGGCGATTTGATTCATCAATTGAACTAAACTAATTAACTAAAAATAATCCTAGAGATTAAGAGAGTAAGCATTTAACTTTCAACTTGGGACAGGAAGCTAATGGAAGAAAATAAAGTAATAAAAGTAAAATAGCAAAAAATAATTGTATGATATATGCATTGAAAGTAGAGCTTAGAGGGAACTTACACAAGAAAACGACCTGAAAAACCATGAGCTAACGATTAAATTCAAGAAAGTATAGAAAAACAATAGAATAAATGCTTGGAAAGAATAAAGAGAAGAGAAAAACACAATGAAATAAAAAAGGGGAGGCCAAGAAAAGCAAAAGTTTATATTTCAGAAACATCAAAAAATTCAATAACATTAGATAAATTAAGCAGAAAAAGAGAAGGTAAACATGAAAAATATTAGCAGTAAAAAAGAGACATGTAATATGTATTTTACTAATGTAAAAACTAGGGAGAAGGCATTGTTTGTGTGTTTCCAGACAAAAATTATAAATTAAGAAGAATTGTGCAGAATTCTAGAAAATCTGCTCCTAAAACTGATCAAAGAAGAATTAGAGAGTGCAAAAACTCAACTATTAATGAAAAGGAATGGGAGCAATAAGTGAAGTTTTTCTCTCTAAAAAAGAAAATTCCCAATCTAAAATTGTTATTTAGTCAAACATTCAAAATTAAATTATTTCAATTTTATGGAAATTATTTCATTATATAGGGAAATACATAAAACTTCTCAACTTATTTTATTAAGCTACTATACTATTGCTACAAATGCATGAAAATAATTGTATATAAGAGTAATAAAATTTCATACAGAAACTAAAGAATGAAATTTGCATAATAAACTCAACACATAGAGAAAAGTCATTGATACCTGTCCACATCCATTAACAAGGAATTCTTAAATCAAAAGAAATTGAAGATTTTTTTTAATTTGATAAAGAGAAGCCCCCCAAATCAATTGTGAATAGCTAGGTCAGTTATGAAACTGAAAAAAGAGAAAGATATAGAAATAAATGCTATTCAATATTGTATGCAGGACTAGCAAGAGAAATGGAGAGAGAAAAAAAGAAAAAGAAAGAAGAAAAGAAAATAAAAAAAGAAAAGAAGTTAGAGGGAGGAAGGGAGGAAAAAAAGAAGGGGGGAGAGAAGGAAAGAAAAAATGGTAAAAGGAAGGGAAGAAGAAGAAAGGAAGGAGAGAAAGAAGGAAAGAAGGAGAAAAGGAAGAAAGGAAAGAAAGAAGGTAGAAATGCTAAAAAAATTAAGAAGGAAAGAATTCTGTCATTTTTAGAAGTGACATTATTGTCTACTTTATTCTACTAATAATTTATTGAAATGAACAATGACAGTATTTCAAGATAGTTGAAAACAAATTCAGTATTCCATATTTAGTTGAAATCCTCCATATCCAAAACAGTTAGAAAATATAACTTACAGCGATATGTAAAATAAAAATATATCACCTAATATTAAGTATATGAAAAGATGTAGGAGACACGCAATAAATTATAAAACTTTATCAAAAGCCATTAAAAAGTATGAAATAAATACACAAATATATGATGGTCATGGGTTGGAATACAATGTTGTAAAGATATTAGATCTCTCCATGTGACTCTATAGCATTCATGAAATTCCAGTCACAATACGAAGAAGGTCTGTGTGTATAAAACTGTATAAGCAAACTTAAAAATTTCTAACAATGTTGAATGTTCAAAGAACATCAAAGACACTTTTGATGAGGACAGCTTTGTAGATTTGTGAAGAATTTTCTTAAAGTATTATTATAGAAATAAACAGATCCGTAAATGGAAGAGATGACCCAGAGAATAGTTTCACTTTTAAATGAACACTTGGAGTAAACGGTCATAGAATTGCAGATCACTAACAAAAAAAAGGAATATTTCAGTCAATGATGCTGGGTTAATTGGTTAACCATGTCAGAGAGATAGGGTGGAGGGAGAAAAACATCCATTAATGTCGTAAATATAGCAGTTCTAAGCATATTAATAATGTAATGTGACAGGCAAATCTACAAAACCTTTGAAAGACAATTTGGTAAAAACATTTATGACTTAAGTGCAGCTCTTTTAATTTTATGTAATACGTAAAATGCAAAAAAAAAAAGTTAAATTTATAAATCCTACTAAAATTAAGTAGATCTGCTTACCAAAATACATTTGCCACATGGGTAATAAATAAAATGTTAGTATCCAGGACACATAAATAATACCTATAATCCAATAAGACAGAAACCAAAAAACTCAGCAGAAAACTAAGCAAAAGTAATATACAGAAATTTCACAGAGAGAGGAGAGAGAAATGGCTGGTATAGATACAAAAATATTTTCACTCTCCATAGTAATAACAAAATTAAAGTTAAAATACATTTGAGATACAATTTCACATCCACCACTTCACAAACATTATAAATTCTAAAAATATCAAATTTTGTGAGTGTAACTCATACATTGCTGGTCAGATTGTTAATTGGTGCAAACGCCTGAAAACAATTTGGTATTATCTATTGTGTTCAAATTTTCATGTCCTTTGACCTTGTAATTTAAAAATTGGATTTATTCCCTCAGTAATATTTGAATTTATGCACAAGGAAATATTTAAAATGTTAACAGTAGCAATTTTCCTAAATACAAAAAACTAGAAATAGCCCAAGTATTTGTCAAAGTAGAATAAACATGTTTTGATACATTTGTGCAATAGCACACAGTAGTGAAATAAGTAAACTGCAGTTTCTAACTTAAGTATAGGTAGAAACACAATGTTAAGTGAAGTAAGCAACTCACCAAGAAATGCATATTGTTTTCTTCTAATTATTTATCAGGCAAGATGTTACCTATGGTGTAACAGCTACGGGATGTGGTCAGTGAGGGGAAACACAGGGAGTAAGACAATGTTCTGTTTTTTGAACTGGGTGGTATATATATATATACACACATACATACCATACATACACATGAGTATGTGTACATTGAAATCCAGAAATAAAATGAACACATCTGTAAGCATATGAGTTCATTTTATTACTGATTTTAATGTATTATATTTATATTCCTCATAAACCCTTTTAAATGCTATTTTGCATGAATATTTAACTATTAGATAGTTAAATGTGAAGGAAAATTATAAAGCATTTAGAAGATTAGAGGAAAATAACTTTATGACCTTAGAATAGGAAAAGGACAAAAAAAATGAAAAAGATGCATATAATTTTGCTATATTCAAAACTAATGCTTTCCAACAAACAGCATTTAAAAAAAACACTAGTTAGAAGAAGATACTTATAAAAATATATCTGCAAAGGAGTCAGTATATAGAATATATAATGAGCACTTAAAATCTATTTTTTAAAAAGTACAAATAATGAAATATGAAAATTGGCAATGATATATAATTCCTCAAAAGAGGACATGATGCAGCTCATAAACAAATTATGTATTCTTTACAAGGGATGCATATAAAACAAAGGAATCAAGAAGATTTGAGAGGGTGGGTGGTGCGGACTCCCCAGGTCACAAGTGGAGAGGCAACCTCCCTCGCAATTCTGCCCAGACAAGCTGGTTTCTGCTCTCTTGGCACAGAAGGAAGTCAGCTGGGTAGGGAGGGCGAGCATCCAAGACCAGCCTGGCAAGTCAGCCCCGGCTGGCTGTCACCACAGTCCCCTAACTTCCCCTTCAAACGCTGAGCCCGAGCCACGGGAATGGGAGGACGGGATCCTGAGTTGGGGGTTCAGACAGACTCTGACCACTTTTTTTTTCTTTTTCCCCTCTTCCCCCAACCTCTTTCAAATGCTGGACCTGCTCGACTATGAATCCATGTGTATATGGTAACCTAATCTTTGATAAACCAGACAAAAATATACATTGGGGAAAAGAATCCCCTTTCAATAAATGGTGCTGAGAAAATTGGATAGCTACATGCAGAAAAATGAAACTGGATCCCTACCACTCACCTCTCACAAAAATGTACACTAAAGATGGTTAACAGACCTAAAGCTCAGGCGTGAAAGGTTAAGAATCCTAAAAGAGGATGTGGGCAGGACCCTTTCAGACATCAGCCTTGGCAAAAATTCTTGAAGAAGACGCCCAAAGCACTTAATGCAGCAACAAAAATAAACAAATGGGATCTGATCAAATTAAAAAGCTTCTGCACAGCCAAAGAAACTATCACTAG
>CAUYRT010011817.1:0-22657 GCA_963574885.1 Lepilemur ruficaudatus
TTGCAGTCCCACCAGCAGTGTAAGAGTGTTACTGTCTCTCCGCATCCACGCCAACATTTATTGTTTTGTGACTTTTTGATAAAGGCCATTCTCACTGGAGATAAGTGATATCTCATTGTGGTTTTGATTTGCATTTCCCTGATGATTAGAGATGTTGAGCAAGAAATGCATTTTTTTCTGATGGAAATCTCAGTTATAAAATTAAAACAATATCATTTTTTAATTCAATGGGAAGTGTTTCTCAAGGGTATGTGAAATGTATAATCCATAGGGACATTTGGCATTATGAACAGAATGATTTATAATATGCATTCAGTTGACCCTACAATTCCATATTTGTTGATTTATTAAGACATTTTCATGTATTTTAAGACAGATTCATCTTTAATAATGTGTATTGCCTTTTTGCAAGAGATGCAACTTCAGATACATACAGAAATAGTTATAGATCTGTGCATATACACTGGTTAGTACAGACACATTGTATTGTAACACCTCAAATGTCAAGTGCTGCCTTGACATAGTTGAACCACACAGGGCCCCCAAAGGCCTAATTATTAATTTCCCTCTTCTTGCAACATATGTCCTCCTACACAGTGTGAAAGGCTCTCCATCAGCTAGTTTCACTATCAGTGGAGCCAGCTGTACTCCACCTGTTCCTTGACTTGGTTTTATTGTCTTGCCAGCCTATGGAATTATTTAAACAAACCAATTACATCCTCCTGCAGGAACCAGAGAACACCAACTTTCTTGTTTTTATAAAGCCTACCTCCCACATCTTCTGCCTGTTCATTCTGTTCCTGAGTGCAACCACAGTGTCTCTGAATGGTGTGTGGTGTCCTTCTATCCAGTTTGTGAGTATAGGTGACTGATAAATCCGTGTGAATCTCCTTTGTCCAGTGCTGAGTGCTGTGTATTCAGCATGTTACACTATTTTTGGTAGGGAAGGGATCTCCTCTCAACAATGGGGTGAACAGGGGGCAATCAGAACACATATATTTTCCTGCTCTATTAGCTGGAAAGGCTTAGAAACAATGACACCTTGGTGGCAACTAGTGCATCCAACAAACACATAGTTCTTGGTTTATAACACTATTCTCCAATGAAGGGAACTAGAGTTCCTTTGGGAAACAGCTGATTCCAGGGCCAGGGCAGAAAGTATACAAGATGAGCCTCGGCATCCTTTGGTGCATGAAATAAGGAAGTGCTTAAAAAACTCAATGATGATGAGTCTCTGCCACAGAATACAGAAGCCAAATAAAAGAACTCCCAATAGTCAAAGCTGGAACAATTCTAGCAACACAATAATTATGGAAGTATTGAATTATAGGCACAAAGTGTAAAATAATACCTACCAATCCATATTAATAAAAATAACTGATTATTTAACTGAAGAAGTGAGTAAACAGAGGGAATATACAAATCTTCTATGTGCAAAGGAATTTTAAATAGTTCAATAGAGATGCTCAGCCTTCACAGAAGTGAAGAATAACTCCCCTCAATTATGGGCTGCGCATAGTAACATCCTTCTGAAAAATACATTATGAAAAAGGAGAAAAAAGTGTAACTTTATGGTGGAGAAACCTGGCAAATACTGACTCAGCAAGGTGATCACAATTAGTATCAACAGTGATAAGTCACGTCTGTAGCATGTACTTCTGATATTATGTGATGAAAATGACACTGTATGTCTGTGGTCTTCCTCCCCCGAGAAATCTATAACCCTAAAATGGCACTTTGCATCTGTGGTATTTCTTCAAGAAATCCATAACCTGAGTATAATTGTGATAAAACCATAATACAAACCCAAAATGAAGGACTTTCTGCAAAATATCTGACCAGTACTCCTTTCAAGGTCATCGAAAGTAAGGAAAGTCTGAGAAACTGTCATAGCCTCCAGGAGCCTAAGAAAATAAATTTACTGTGGCATCCTGAGTAAAATCGTGGGGCTGGGGGAAGGACATTGGGTAAAAACTAAGGAAACCAGAATAAAGTATAGACATTACTTATTAATAACAATAATGTATTGATATTGGTTAATTAGTTGTGACAAGTGTACCCTACTAATGTAAGATATTAACAATAGATGAGACTGGGTGTGGAAACTCTGTACTATCTTTGCAACTTTTTTTTGTACATCCAAAACAGTTTTAAAATAAAAAAAATTATTTAAAAATTAAATACTTCTAAAACTTACTACAAATATACCAATTGCACCAATATCACTTTCCTGGTTTTTGATACTGTACTATAGTTATATAAAGTGTTACTAGTGGGAGAAGCTGGGGGAAAGACTCATGCAACTATGTACTCATGCGACTTTTTGAAAGAGTGAATCTGTAATTATTGCAGAATAAAAAGTTAAGAATGCTTTGTCTAAAAAATGCAGCTTTGTTTTTCTATAACAGGCTATTGGGTTAAAGCCTGTGAAATTGCCAATATTTGATTATTAACCTACAGAAATGGCAATTTCGTATTTATCACATAATGGAACATTGTTTGAACAATGGAAGGTAAATTTGGAGTCCCTCTTCCTTTGCTTACTATTGCGTTTAAATTGTGGGAACTTTCGTAGGCTATGACATCAGGGAAGGAGCCTTTTCTTCCCATGTCACTGTCTTCCCATGACGGCCACCCTGAGAAGCATTTTACTTGGACAGATCTTGGACTTGCAGTCTCTTCACTTAGGACATGGCTCAGTCACCTTTGATCCTGATTGTGAGCTCGTTTAGTTTTGGGTTCCTCTCTGCTAACTCCAATGCATTGGCTCAAAGAACTCTATCATTCTTTTGATCTTATGCTATAGCGGCCTTGGAAAAATGCGTGGCCCTGTATCTGTCGAGGTACACAAAGGAGTTCTGCTTCTCCTATACCAAAATGTGGAGTGGAAAACTTTGCAGTTTGTTTCATCTATTGTATGACTGGCCACAAAATGAGGTTATTTATCTCTTGGGTCCTTGCTTTCTCCCAGAGCCTCTCTGGGAAATGGAGCATAACATCAACTTGAAATTTCTGGAAAAGCCCAGAGGAAGACCTGCAGTGTTTACTCAATCTTTGTTTCCCGTCAAACTTTCTTCCTCCTCACACCATTCTGGGGAAATTTTATCTAAAAAGATTTAGGAATCTTACGTCTGATTCATCGAGTTTTTTTGTTTTTGTTTTTGTTTTTTTTCCACGAATTCTCTTCAGGCCTAAGCTCTTGAAAATGACAGTCTATTTTTTTGCTACTGTCAATGAACTTCCCTAAAGCAACTGCTACCCTATAGTTTATTTTCTGGAATGCAATTGGTTGGGGCCAAGGGCACAGAGTAACTAGAAAGAACCGCGAGCCCCATCACTCAACGTTTCGAAACTGGGCTGCGCTGTATTTCTTCCTCTAGTAAATATTGATATGGCAACAAGGAAACTTGCTGCTTTTCCAGATCTCTTTCTCTCTGGCTCCCCAGGCTGTCGCCCCTGAAGCATGCAACTCCATTTCTAGCTTTTCCCTGGGGACTCAGTTAGTTTATTCTCATCAGAAAACACTAAAAAAGACTGCATTTGTCCTTGCTTCCTGAATCTGACAATTTCCCTTGCAGGGCAGGGGTAGCGTAGGAAACTCAATACATATTTCAAGAGCATTGTTCTTTAGGAGTGTTCTTAGCTAGTGGGGGTGGGGGAGGCATCTTTCTGCCTCTAACATTTAAACAAAAGCGAGCGAGTTTTAGTCTCTGCCTTCTGTTATTTGGCCTTGATGAATTACTTTTCTTGAGGATCCAGTAAAAATAGAATATTGATTCAGGTCATAAAGAAGTTGCTTCCAAAGCTTTCAAACCCTTCAATTTTATCACATTTTTCAGTCTGAATGTTTCATAAATTTTGTCTGAAATTGACTAGAGACATTAATATTTCATGCAAACCATTTGTTCAAAATACTAAATATATTATTTTTCCTTCTAATTTTACTACTCTTATCAGCAGATTTCAATAGTTTAAAAATCGTTAAAGTACCACAGCATGGTAGAAATATGCGAATATATATATATGACTATATATAATATGGATAAAATTACTGTGCCTCACTCTGTTAAAGGGAACACACCCACGACACCCATGAAAAAATAATGAAATAGTCCATCTGTGTACCATGCTTATTAGAGAGCAGTGATTTTTCTAGTTACAGCATTATCCTGTTGGTACTACTAACCAAGTGTGACTGCTACTCCTTTGTCTGTCTTTGCCTAGGCACTTCTTAGTTAGCTTAAGTTTACGTGCTTGCATTTGCTTTAAGTTAGACTCAGAGTAAAGAGACTCACTGAGTTCTTGCATGTTTAAAAACCACACATAGCTTTTATATTTGGAAAACAACTTGCCTGCATGTAAAATACTTGGGCCAACTTTATTTCCTTGAGGATCTTGAAGCTCTTACACCACTGTCTCTTAGCATTTAATAAAAAAGAAAATCTGAAGTCAGCATGATCTTTTCTCCTAGCTGCCCAAATTATTATTACTTCAGCTCTGAAGGTCTATATATTCATTAGGATATATCCAGGGCATATGCCTCAGTTTTCGTACTTCATGGTGTACTCTTTAAGTACATAAATCTATGCCTTCTTTTAATATATTTTTAAATATCGGTTCTCTTCGATTATTTTGGTTTTCTTGGGAAGGACACCGTTTCTCCTGTGTGCCAGTTTTTCGTGCCTGGCTTTTATTTCTATTTTTATCTCCCAAACACTTTTCAACTCTTTCGCATATCATTTTGCATACTTTTTCCATTCTATCCTATAGGTCTCATGTTGTAAGTTCCACAGTGTGTATTTTCCCTTGTGTTTCTCATGATCTTTCCCCCTTTCTGGGATGGTTTTATTTCCATTGCTTTCATAAGTATTGCCAGTGCATGTTTCATCTTCTCCACCTGACCCATTATTTCTGCCCTGAATTATTGCTTTTTCAACTTTTCTTTTCAAAGGAAATTGTTTCATGAAATCTTTTAAATATATTCTTGGCAAAACATTTACACAGAATTATATCTTCTCCAGGCCACACTTTTTATTGAAAAATCTATTGTTATAAAACTCTTTAAAAATACTCTTCTCATTTTTTTCCTATATTGTCTTGGTATCGATGCTGTGCCAATTTCTATTTTATCACTGATCATTGAAGAAATTGAATTTCCTTTTAAATAAATGGTGGTTGGGGAAAAGAAGCCTAATGGCCAGGTAGATCTCCCAGCCAAGCACCTGGTACACTTCCCCCCTTTCCTTGACCAAACAAGGTACAAGAGGACCTCTGGCACCAAACCTGCTCACTACCAATGCTGCCCAGCAGAAATATCCCACCACTTCAGAAGGATACAAATGCTGGTGCTTAGATTTGCGTTTACTTTGATATAATACTTTTACTTCTTTCTATACTTCTTGTCCTCACTTACTCCCAACAGGATCCCCCAATCTAGTTATTTTGGCAGGCCTTATGTGTATTGCAAAATCTGTCGTTTTTATCTGTCTCCTAGTTTCACCAAAAATGGTATTTCCACGATTTTCATTCTACGTTCTGCTTTTGGATGATTTCTAGGCAGAGAATGAGAAATGTTGACTCATCCAGCTATATTCCTAGCAAAAGTTCCAACATTGCTAATTTTAAGTGGGAAAAGTTTGGATACATAGGGAAAAAAAAATATATATATATAAAATGAAAATTTCAAGTCTATGAAACTCATATAGAGAAGTATGCAAAGACATAATAAAGTTAAAAGAGTATATGGTGGTAAAAGCTGATTTCAGAATCTGTTCCACATAAGTATAGAAAAAGTTTTGAGAGTTAAATATAGAAGGTGTAAGCAAAGGTGTGATACCTTTCCTCAGCCATCATAAGGGTCACTGCAGATACTCCTATAATGAAAGGCAGGTTAACAAGAGAAAGGCATAACAAATTTGTTTAATCAAAGCTTTATGTGACATGGGAGACTTTAGAAATAAAGACCCAAAGACCCAGGGAAAACTGTCTACTTTTATGGTTAGTTCCATGAAAAATGGACAGCCATGTAGCAATGTGATTGGATAAAACGGTATGATCTAATGGCGATAGACTGAGGTGGAGTGCGACACAGCAAGACCTGTTCAGATTCTTCTTGGCCTCTCTGTGTAGCATTTTGTCCTCCTGGTCACCATGCAGGACTCCTCCAGAATGAGAGTCTTCAAAGGAGAAGGGAGAAGGGAGAGATTGCTTTTTCTAGGTTTTATGGCTTGCTTTGGGAAGGAGGGGCTCTAGGTTCTACGACCTGACTTGGGGAAGAAGAACGCTGTTTTCTATGACTTGTTTTGTAGTGGGAGAGAGGAGGGCAGGAGAAGGTCAGAGAGATTGTGTTTCTAAGGCTGCTGCTGAAGCCTTCCTGTCTCTTTCAGTTCAAAGTACTCAACATGCCAAAGTACCACACTTTGGGGTATCAGTTTCTGAGCCCCGACAAAGGCAACAGTGGATGGTTTTTATTTTATTCTTTCATAGTTTCTGAATTACATACTTTTTAGCAATAAAAACTATTGCTTTGTTTGAAGAAAAATAAATTATTCTAATGTATTTAGTACTTAGGCTGTTTATGGATATATTCTTAGTTTTTTCTTTTGTAACTCACATTTTTATAATATTTTCTTTTTGAGAAAGTTATTTGTTAGTCCAAATTTAGGTAAACTTTTATCTTCATATTCTAATTTTGGTGGCTATTATGTTTTAATTCTTAAATTTAATTTGAATATTCTTCATAATTCAATATCTCAGCATCATTTATTAGATTATGTTTGGTTTTGCCACGTATTTGAAATACTAATTTTACTATACATTATAAGTGGTTTTTAAATTTTAGTTTTCTCTGATGTAACTGCTTACTGATGTTTATGTTATCACAAATGATATTCCACGACGGCCTGCTGCATTCCTTGTGTACACTGACTAGAAGGTGTGCTTTTTGCAACTCTGCCTCTTTCTCTCCAAAGATCACTAATATGCAATAGTTGAGACTCTATGGACCAGGTATTTATATATTTTGCTTTGTTTTTGGTCTTCCCCCCCCCATTTTTAATCAAATATGCTTATCATATTCTCTAATTATTGTCATTTTATAATACATTTTAATATGTGACAGAGTGAAACATACCCTTTAAATTTCTTCCAAATTTCATTTGGCCCAAAGTTATAATTATTTAGACAAGATTTTATGTTTGAGATAATTTTAAATTTTTTTAATCATTTGAACTTGTAGTATGCTATAGTTTAATGGAAAACTGATGTTTTCATAGTATTTCTTCTTCCTATTCAGGAATGTTGGATGCATCTCTGTTTCAAGTCTTCTCTTTGACACTTCATAAAATTATATAGTTTACATTATTTTCTTTAAAATGCTAGATATTTTATAATATAAGGAGTTTTGAGATTTTCTTCTAAGAGAAACTTTACTAAAAATATGTGTGTACATTGGATTTGAGAGGAGAATGACTGGAGACAGGACAGAAAAAACATTTCCACTATGAGGATAATTCTGGCATGAGATGGTGAGGGGCTGAAATTAGGTAAAGAGTGGTAGTGATGAAAAATGGCATATGTGAGCAGTGTTCGGTTAATAGAATCAATAGGACCTGGTGATTGTTGAGTGTGAGACCTGAGGAAGAGGGAACAGTCAATATTGATGTCTAAGTTACCAGCAAAGTTCAGACCTAAGTTTTAGAAATTAAAGAATTTCTTCACCGGGGGTTGGGCTTATGGTATGTGCTAGGGCATATAGGTGAAGATTTCAGTAGGCAATTATTAATAACTATATTATCTAACTATTGATCTTGGTTGAGACCTCAGTTTCTTCATTTGTAAAATAAGGATAATAATAATTACTTCGTGGGGTTTATATGAGTGACTATGGGAAACATACTTAGGCTCTCCCTCTTTCTCTTCCCTTCTGTTTTGATGTAATTGCTCAGCTACCTTTCCCAGCTGCAAGGACAAGAATCACTAGGGAACATGAAAGTGAGTTGAATAGCCAGTTTGCACATCTTTCTCTTCAAAAACTACACTTTCTAGCATAGGTTACTAAACACTGTATTTGTTTATATATAGCAATCCAATTTATGTAACAAAATATGGACTTGTTTTCTTGCAGTATTCAGATATTTTACCCTTTCAGTAATTATTAATTTTCTTGAAAATGATATTTGCAGTAATGAAATCCATTTAAATGATTTGCTTTTGAAAAGTAAAATAGTTATCATCTGTGCAAGCATTTAAATCCTAGCTACATTGTATTAATACTTTTTGGGTAGGAATTAGACCTTGCCATTTTTAATATCACTTTTCCACAGCAGTTTTATTTTCCTTCACAATTTTTATGTATTTAACTACTTTACCCCTTCTAATGCCATGAAATATAGTTTGCAAAAATTCATCATGGTCATTCAATTTAATTTTTTGTAGACATTTTTTCTATCCTTAGCTTATATGATTCTTTATGACTTGTGAATTATTTGGGGCTGTTGGCCCAGTGACAATATAAACAAAATCTTATTCTGAGCCTAAAAACTTACAAGGAGAAAGAAAATTTAATATTGACGTTCTAAAAATCGATATGATATAATAACGTAATGGATCTTGGATACCTGAAAACCTTGTATAACATAGCTGACCGTGATTTAAGTAGTCAAGAGAAACTTCCATCTGCTCTCAGAAATGAATATCAACATAAAATTATAATTTTGTAATGTATTTTATGATTAAATGATTTTACTTTAAATGATTAAAGTAAAATTTTAGGCAGCAAAACATAACAGTGGGGATTGGAAAGCATATGAATAGAGACAAAGAGAGTAAGTTTGCAAAGCAGAAAGATTTACCCAGAACTGCTGCCTCCACTTGGCCCATGTGGAGAGGGAACTAAAAGACAATGAATATCCAGTGTTTAATACCTATTAATGGATTAATAAAAAAAATAGGCAACATATTTCTTACGCTGACAAGTTAGCACAATCCTCCCAGGTGGGGAAGAGTGAATTAATGGTGGAACAGTGGCCAAGAATTGTGCTCTAATGGAATTCTTTCCATAAGAGAACCTAAAGTCAAAGGGAAGGAGAGTCCCTCACAAAAATTCAATGTTCATCATTGTTTTCTCTGCCCCTTATTAGCTGTGATCTTGCTATATCTCTGTTCAAACTCAATTATAATTTGATTAGAGATTATCCTAAGTATTATGTCAGGTATGAAACATGGTGGTTCACTCTGAATCCTAGAATGTCCCAAGATAACTTTTGCCCAAAAAGATGAATAGTATCTAGACTACCTATAGGATTATTGGATTACATAATTTTTCCTCTGTAGGTTTAAATATATTTACATACACATACACACATATATAAAACATGTAGAAAATTGTAAACTCATTGTAAAGGGTAACTCAAACTTTTGCGTAAGAAGTTAATCCTATATTAAGTCAATTTCCTTTGTAATTAACCTGATTAGTATTAAACTTAAGTAAGTCCTGGTTTCTAAGGACAGCATCCCAGTGTCCCATCAGATAACTAGCCCCCAGTAGCATCCTGATTTAAGCAATAAATTAAATAGTTACCTAGATTTAACATTTATTTATTTTAGAATAATTGTTTTCTATTACTTCTTTAGCCATTACTTCTATGCTAAAAATTCCAGCTACTCCTTAAATTTTCCATATCTGGCCTTCAAATCTTTTTGCATTTGCTCCAGTGTTATTAATCTCTCATGTTTTTTTGTTCTCTACTTTTCTTTCACTGGTACATCAAGTTTCAACAGTAATCATACCGCATTTTAGTTCTTTTATTGAATAAATATTTTAATTTGTAATTTTTTATTCCTTATTCTTTCTTTTGTGCTTTTGGTATACTTCCTTTACAGTTCACATTATTTTTCAAATTCATTTTTGTCTTTGTAAAAATAACATGACTTAAAAAAAATGTTACTGTGAGGCTAATATTGTAAAACAATAGATCCCTGCTCCACCTCTCCTGATACCCCAGTCCAGACCCCTGGAGACAATGATTTTAACTCTCTGAGTATTTTTGTCTTATTTGCCTTTATGTTTTTAAACAATACACTTGTACTATTTTTGTGTTGCTACATAGTGAGTTGTATATGTGTGTGCTCTGTGTACCACAGTGGAGTGTAGTAATAAAAAGCATGGTGCGTAGAGCCAGGCTGCTTGAGTGTCAGTCTCAGCTCCCCAGTTACTTGATATCTGATCCTGAATAAATTATATGACCAATTTATCAGCAATTTTCTAATCTATAAATGGAAATGATAATATTGTGTAATTCACAAGATTGATGTAGGATTATTTTCACCAACATATACTGCTTATGCATTTTCTCTATCTTTTCTCTAGTTTTGAACTCTATTTCTTACCTCACATTCTCCTGTAAAAGGAACCCAAATTCTGATGCTATACATGGTTCTTCAGGGATATGTACCTTTATTCTTATTATAATAGAATCCCCCAGGATGCCACTTAGTTTATGCTTTGCCTACCTGCTCTTCATCTTGAAAATAAAATGTGCTGGACAGTTTTGTCTGCTGTCTCCTTGCTTCCTTTTGGATTGTATTTATTTCCCACAGTTTCATTGACATTTGGAGAGAGAAGGTAAACAGATGTTCACCTTTTCCATATTCCTAATACATACACTTAAAAATTATTTTGCATATTTAGATAAATCTACAAAATCATGACCCATGATACAACGTCCATAACTATAACAGTTTTCTCAAGTTAAACAACATTGAAGCATTTTACACTATCTTTCCTTCAAGCAAGATAGTGATATGAGTCTGTGTGCTTGATTAAATTATATGCATGCAGTATGTAACCTTTTTTCTGGAGGTGGTAGGTAATATCTTCTGGCCTTCTCTGCTCTAGACAGTTGTACAGTAAGAAGAGAAGAGAGCTGGTGCAGTGGCATGCAATCTGAGGGAAGAAAGGATGTTCTAGGAGGGAGGTGAGATCAAGAATCTCAAAGTTGCATAAAAATGATAGCTCCACTGCCTGTAAAATAGCATTGCTGGGACTAAGGTAGAAGTAAAAGACAGCATGCTAAGTGTCGTTGAGTGATTAAAAGTAAAAATTAGAAACAAACAAATTATTGATTAAAAAGCAAAGATGATGAAAGGAAGATGAAAATTAAAGTCATAATTTGAAAGTATAAGAATTTTGAAATGTGCATTTGGTTTTTGTGTGATGGAGATTTGGAAAAGTGTGTTACTTGAAAATTATAAGATGGAAAAAAATGCAGAGATGATTTTAGTATTTTTCAGGAGTCATTCTGAAACATGTATTGTTCCATCTCTGTATTAAGTAATAATTAAGTTAATAGAATGATTAGTATTTAAATTTAGAAGAGAATAAGAGTACAGGAAGCAAGTGGGTTAAAAAAAGAAACCAATCATGAACAAGGAAATATTGCTTTGTCTTTTCATTTCTAATCTTAATCCCAGATAAATAAAGGAAAAAAACCATTTATTGCATTGTAGTGTGAGAGTGGAGTTTAAGGAGGGAAAAAACAATTTGCAACAGTCGTGTGTGACATAGCGTGGAATCAGTTACTGATGATTACTGAGGCCAATTCGTATTAGAATATTTACTGGAATATAGATGTTTAATTTCACTTATCTTATGTCTTTACCTATGCACTGTTATACAATATCTTCATAAGGCAAGTGGGAATCAGACACAGACATTTGTAAGTTTGTCTAGTGCAGAATAGAAAGTGAATTAGGGAACTGAATCCACATGTGGGGACTACTTTCCAGTTTCAAGACTCAGAGCAATTGTGCAGAAATTCAAGAGAAGCCCACTGCATGGCATGTGCAATTACAATCAAAATAAAATCAGCATGAGGCTTCATGCATATTTTTCTTTTTGTCTAATAACAATTGAGATTAAAATCAGTAGATGTGCCATATATTATTATGTTTTAAATGCAACATATCATTTAGGGCTTTTTAAAAGGCATTTCTATCCCACCTGTGGGATAGTTCTCAGAAAGAGAACTATCAGATTTTAGGAAGAACAGAAACAGTTTTAATGATTCAGTGGAGATGTTATTGGAAGACACAGAATACATGACAGGTATAAAATTTAAGTACGTGAAAGATCAGCTGGACAGTAAAGTGAAAAAAATAAAAGGGAGTGGAAACTAAGTCACAGTCACATTCTCAAGCCTAATGGAAGCATTTATTAAAGAATCATTATAAATCTAGAAACTTTGGCTCATTTATATACTGGAAAAGTCACATACATTCAAAATTTAAGTGTCTTACATGTGCCAACCCATTTAATCCTCATAAAAAGCCTATGATGTAGAATCTGTAATTTTCCCCATTTTATAGAAGAGAAAACTAAGGCACAGAGATTTGTTTGAATTGGCTCAATGACACACAAATGAGAGAATAGATTATTTAGTATCATTACATTAAACCTAAGATAACTAAGTATCATAACATGAAACCTAAGACTCAAGAGAAGTTTGGTGACTTGTCCAAAACCACACACCTGGCAATATATCCTCTTAGCACCTTGTTTTGATGTAAATGAAGAGTCCATGCAATCGAAACACCGAGTGGCCTGGATTAAACAGATCTTTATTCTTATCTTGGCTTCAATACTTCAGAGCTATGAGAGGTTTGTCAAGTTATTTAAGCTCTCTATTTTATTTATTTATTTATTCATTTAAGCCCGTGTTTCCATTTTGTAAGGTACAGATGACAATGTTTACCTGATAGTTATTGTGAAGAATAAACTGCTGTCTTTAAAACTCTTACTATGGTACCTGGAACAAGATTTTTTTGTTTTAAAGCATAAAAGTAAAAAAGTTTATTTTATCCTTTAGAAGGACAGAGAGAGAGAAGGGGGCGGGGAAGAGAGAAGACGATGGTGTGGCATCCCAAAGAAAGAGAAGGGAGATGCCTCACAAGATGTTTTTCATAGAGTCTACCTCTATCATCCCTCTTTCTTTGTCACCTTGCCCTGGAACTCTAGAAAATAAGGAATAAAAGCATATGTCATATTCTGCTGCTTTGTTTGAAATGGATGAAATTTTTGCCACATAGCCCTGTTTGGAGCAGGGGGGAAATGAATAAAAAGCTTTTCCTGGAGATAATATTCCCAAGTTTAATTTTTTAACTCATTGAAAATAATGCACCTCAATTTAAATGCATAGTATGGATTATAACCTTTAGATAGTGCTATTTATACAAATAATATCAGGCCTTCCAGAAGAACAAATAACACGACACCGATATGCATGATTACCATTAACCTTAATCAGACATGGCAAGCTCAGAATTCTGTGACTCTAAGAGAGCTGTTTCCTGATTAGCTCTGCTCAGCAGTCGGCTCTCCCAGGCTGCACATTAATAACCCCAGCCCCAACCAAAGGGAAAGGGAAAGCCAAAACAGTTTTTTTTTTTTTTTTGGTGGAAAATGGATGATTATAAATGGACTGGTCACAGCATCTTCATTAAACAAATATGGCACATTGATCAGGGTGGCTGTCAAGTAGTTTTGATAGATTATTTTTTTCTTCATTTTTCTTTGAGAAAGATGTATTGGTTTAGCTCACTGCAAAGCACGCGACCATGCTTGTAGATCACTCCTCCCTTGTTAAAACAAACAGCCTTGCATATTGTGGCCCATAGATCAACCACCATGGATTTTCCCAATAATTCATCCCAGAGCAGTCTATGGTTGGCTAGTCGCTTTGTAAAAGAGATATAATATCTGTCCTATAGAGATATACATGTAAACACCAAGTTCAACTCTTGGAAACTGAACTGAGTAATGTGTGCGCTTCATGACTGGATGTGTAATAAAAATAACAGCACAAAAAATTTTCAAAAATGTTTAATTACTCTTTCACTGGAGCGGAGACTGGAAGACCTTAGTAGGGAAGTACAGATGGTAAGAGAGAGCGTGGTATTATGGAATAAAATAAGCAAGCAAACTAAATTTAAGTTAGAGGACTTAGACTCCAATTCAGGCTGTGTAAATAATCTACTATATGAGTAAATAACTTCCCCTTCCTAGTGTGCTTTAGCCTCATTTGTCAAAATCCTATGGTTAAATCAGGTTATTTTCACCTCTATATTGTCCCTTCATGTCTGTGCTTCTATAAGTCTTCTATTTTTTTAAAAAAAAATCTCCCAAGAAATGTGTATTTATTAATTATTAATTGAATAAACTCCTTTCTGGTTTTGCTAAGTTCTCTGAAATGATAAAATTTTTTCTGGATCCTTATTTTTACTATAAAGGATCGATCTTTTGGACCCTTCCAGCTCTTATGCTATTTTTTTCTTGGAACACGGTTCCTTGAAGCCATAGAAATATAACTTGGCAAAGAAACAGCCAAAAAAAAAAAAAAAAAAGGAAGAAAAGAAAAGAAATGTGAAGAATAAAGTAAGCCTAAGTGCTTCTTAAATGTCTTTTTTATCTGTCAACTTTATTTTGGCCATTAAGGTGGGAATATAGGGAAAAGAGAAAAAGAGAGTCCTGTAGTTTTTTTTTTTGATTTTTGATAATTATAGATTTTCTTAATATAACTATGATAATGATATATGTACAAAGCATATGTTTATAAGAATGATATTTTATGAATTACAAAGTTATTCATAATATTATGGACTATTTATTCAAACACTAATTATAAAAAGAAGAAAATAAAATTAAATAGTATTTCTTCACATAAATATTACCACTGTAGTGTTTTGTTGTATTTTCTTTTATTCTTTAATATAAGATTTATAATGCTATTTTTAAAATATTTAAATTTGATGTTTTTTCTAGCATATACTTTAATAAGACAATTATTATTAGAAAAAAATTAAAAGTTGGAATTAGAGAAACCCAGCGTACTCTGAGAAACATTTTTAACAAAATTTGAAATATTAGGAATATAATGCCCTATTGATTTAACAATATGAGAATCAGATTTTTATATGAATAAACATTCATTAATGCTGTCAGAAAAATATTCCATTTTTTTGTTGCAACATAGATTCCATCTTATAACAACCCTAGCCACATGGATCCTTCACATTGCTAAAAATGACACAACTTAGGTTCTGGGAGGTTAAGTGTTGTGTATGTTTTTTTTTTTTTGATAACCTTTGTTTTCTGTGAAAAATACTTGCTCAGGGTAAGTAATTAAAACTATATCTTAGAGTATATATCCTGTATTAACCCCTACTGAGATTTTGATGGCAAGATATTCATGCATCTTTAATGTACCTATGGCTATGTGTGTAAATGTATTTATAGTTTTAATAAATACATTTACGCTATAATATTTCTTATTTTAAAACATGGACAGTGTTATTTTAAAGCATTTTTGTTTTTGTATTTTATTGCTCTATACTGCTAATTCCAAATCAATATTAACGATTTGAATTGCCTTCTCATAGCTTTTTCTATATTTATACAATCATGTACTGAATTTTTAATTTTATTTTTTTAAATCAAGGAACACATTTTATATATAGTTCTCCACATTTTTCCCAGTGAATCAATATAGATGTAGTAAATTTTAATTCAATTTGAAATGCAAATTTATTTCTCATGTCAGAAGAAGTTAACATATATTTGGTTCATTTCAAGTTCATTCTTATGCTATAATAGATACTCTACCAATCACTTTATTTTGAACAAAGTACTAGTTGGGGAAAACAAATGTTATTATGGAATTGTAGCAATGCTAGTTTAAGATGTTTATAGAAATAATTCTGTGGGTACTTTAAAGAGACGTTAAATACATTTTTTTAAATATTAGAAATTATTCCAAAAAGTATAACCTTATAATTTTAATTGTTGAATAGCACGATATATACATTTTTGAAAAATCTAAACTAAACACCAATGTAATAGTTGTTTATACTATAGAGCTCCTAAAGATTAACCTGGTTGGTGGAGGTCACAAGTTGTTGGCAAACAAACATTTGTACTTTGAGTAAAAAAGGATAGTTTAAAAAAAAATACTATCTCACAAACACAATAAACAATGGTAAAAAGCATAAGTTTTTTTCTAGGGCATATATTATGCATCCGAAAGAATTGAAAACAGGATTCCAAAGAGATATTAGCACACTCATGTTCATAATAGGCAAGAGGTGAAAGCAACCGAGGTGTCCATTGACAAATGAATGGATTAAAAAAATGTGCTGCATACATACAATTAAATATTCTTCAACCTTGAAAAGGAAAGAAATTTTCACACATGCTACAATGTGGTTGAAACTTGAAGACATTTTATTTAGTAACATAAACCAGTCACAAAAAGACAAATACCGCATGATTCCACTTACATTACGTATCTAGGGTAGTCAAAATTCAAAGAAACATAAAGTAGAATGGTGGCTGCCAGAGGCTGCAGAGACAGGGCAAAGACTCATTGTGTAATGGTTATAGAGTTTCAGATGTAGAAGATGAAAAGTTCCAGAGATCTGTTTCACAACAATGTGAATATACTTAACACTTCTGAACTGTACACTTAAAACGATTAATTTTATTTTTTTTTACCATAATAAAAGTAATCTAATAACACTGTAGCAACAGAAAACAAACCAATTTCTTCCAATGGGTGGAGTTGGGGAGATTTGGCTATAAAGAGGTATGAAGGAATATCTTGATTTTCACAATGGTTACTCTACTTCATGAGTGTGAAAAAACTTAATAGAATTTTAAACCCAAAACTGAATTTTACTGTTTAAGTTAAATCTTAATTTTACAAAAATATAGGCACTGGAAAAAAAATAAATTTTTCTAGTGATAAATAAAATTATTTCATAAAATAGAGTGGGAAAGCAATATTTTGACATTGTTATAGTTTATGTTTTAATAAAAAATAAAATATGTTTGAATATCTTATCTTCCTGATTGAAAGTTTTTATAGTTATGTTTGTAAAAGGAAAGATTTAAAAACAGGAAAATGTTCATTGGAAATGAGGAATCTCTTCTTTTAGGTGAGTATATAGGTGGAATTAATATACTAAATTTTATTTAACAATCCAGTATTGATTGTTATTTACTTTGATGCGATCACCTTGTCACTATAAAAATCCTATTAATTTAAAATATATCCTATATACTCAAGTTTTTACATTCATGGTGTAATACAGAGTAGGTAGTACATATAGTATTAATTCAATGGCTATATATATTTTTTAAGCTTTCCTGAGATATATTTGATATACAAAAAACTGTATATAATTAATGTCTAAAATTTGGTATATTTGCGCATATATATACATTTGTGTAGCTATCACCACAATCCGGGTAATAAACATGCCCATCGCCTCCAAAAGTTTCCTCTGTCCCTTTGTCTTGCCTTGCCTTGTCTTGTCTTTCTTTTTTTCCTTTTCCGTGTGTGTGGTAAGGATACTTAACATGGGATCTATTTTTATATTGCTTTCTAAGTGGAAGATATTTACATTTCCATAAGTAATATATGAAATAATTTTTAATTTGTATCTCTTTTATTAAATGTAAGTATTTAAGTCATTTATAATTACTATTTGATAGTAAGGTTGGTACTGTATTTTATATTAATTAATAAACTTTTTTTTTTAGTGAATTTTGAGATTCACAGCCAAAGAGTTCCCATATACTCCCTTGTTCCCTCCACACACAATCTTCCTAGTGTTGAAAGCTGCATCACAGTGGAATATTTGTTACAATTGATGAACCTGCATTGACACATCATTACAAAAGTCCATAGTTTACATTAGGGTTCACTGTTGGGATTGGATTGTTGGGATTGGACTGCTGGGATCTGCCTATTCATTTCTCTCTTCCATAACCCGTGGCAACCCATATCTTTTACTATCTCCATGGCATAACATTTGTTATGTAATTGTAAAGTATAGTAATACTTTACTATAATACTGTAACTGTACAGTGCAGTATTACAGAATGTCATATAGTTGGAATTACACAGTATGTAGACTTTTCAGATTGTCTTCTTTCATGTAGCAATATACACTTAAAGTTTCTTTCATGTCTTTTCATGAATTGATAGCTCATTATTTCTTTTCCTTGTCCATTTTTAAATTGGATTATTTGATTTTTTCCTCTTGAGTTGTTGGAACTCCTTATATATTCTTGTTATTAATATTAATCTTTTCTCAGATGGGTAGTGTGCAAATATTTTCTCCCATTCTGTGGGTTGTCTTTTCACTTTGTTGATTGTTTCCTTTGCTGTGCAGACACTCTTTAGCTTAATGTGATCCCATTTGTCCAATTTTGCTTTGGTTCCTCAGGCTTTGGGGGTATTACTCAAGAAGTCCTTGCCCAGACCAATGTTCTGAAGCATTTCCCCAATGTTTTCTTTTAGTATTTTCATAGTTTCAGGTCTTACATTTAAGTCTTTAATTGATTTTGATTTGATTCTGTATATGGCTACAGATTATGGTCTAGTGTAATTCTTCTGCACATGGATAACCAGTTTTCCCAGCACCATTTATTGAAGAGACTGTCTTGTCCCCACTGTATGTTCTGGGCAACTTTGTCGAAGATAAGTTCACTGCAGATGTATGGATTCATTTCTGGGTTCTCAATGCTGTTCTATTGGTCTATGTGTCATTTTTTATGCTAGTATCATGCCGTTTTGGTTACTACAGCTCTGTAGTATAATTTGAAGTCAGGTAATATGATTCTTCTACTTTTGTTCTTTTTATTGGGAATTACTTTGGCTATTCTGGACTTTCATGGTTCATATAAATTTTAGGATTATTTTTTCTATTTCTGTGAAGAATGACATTGTTGTTTTGAGGTGTATTGCATTGATCTATAGATTACTTTGTGTAGTATGGAAATTATAAAAATATTGTTTCTGTCAATTCATGAGCATAGAATATCTTTCCATGTTTTTGTGTCCTCTTCAATTTCTTTGTTTTATAGTTTTTTTAATAGAGATCTTTCACTTCTTTGATTAAATTTATTCCTATGTATTCTATTTGATTTGCAGCTATTGTAAATGGGATTACTTCATTGGTTTCTTCTTCAGATTGTTTACTGTTGGCACGTAGAAATGCCACTGATTTTTGTATATTGATTTTGTATTCTGCAACCTTATTTAATTATTTTATCAGTTCTAATAGTTTTTTGTGAAGTCTTTAGGTTTTTCTAGAAACAAGATCACGTGGTCTGCAAACCAGTATAATTTGACTTCTTTCTTTCCAATTTGGATTCCCTTTATTTCTTTTTCTTGTGGTGATTGCTCTAGCTAGAATTTCCACTACTGTGTTGAATAACAGTGGTAAAGGTGGGCATCCTTGTCTTGTTCTAGATCTTAAGGGAAAGGCTTTCAGTTTTTCCCCATTCAAGATGATACTCGCTGTGAGTCTATCATATATGGCTTTTATTGTGTTAGATAAGTTCCTTCTATACCCAGTTATTTGAGAATTTTTATTAGTAAGCTATGTTGAATTTTATTGAATAATTTTTCAGCATCAATTGAAATGATTGTATAGTTTTTGCCCTTTGTTCTGTTAATATGATGTATCACATTGATTGATTTGCATATGTTGAACTGACTGTCCTTGCATCCCTGGGATTAATCCCACTTGATCTTGATAAATAATCTTTTCATTATGTTGTTGAATTCAGTGTGCTAATATTTTGTTGAGGATTCTTTGCAGCTATATCCATCAGTGATATTGGCCAATAGTTTCCTTTTTTTGTTGTGTCTTTTGTCTGATTTTGATATCAAGATAATACAGGCCTTGTAGGATGAGTGTGCAAGCATTCCCTCCTCCTCATTTTTTTTTGGAATAGTTTAAGTAGGATTGGTATTAGTTATTCTTTGAACGCTTGTTAGAATTCAGCAGTGGAGCCATCAGGTCCTGGACTTTTCTTTGATAGGAGACTTTTTATTGCTGCTTCTATCTCATTACTTGTTATTGGTTTATTCAAGTTTTCACTTTCTTCCTTCTTCAATCTTGGTAGGTTGTATATGTATAGGAATTTATCAATTTCTTCTATATTTCCCAATCTATTGGCATACAGTTGCTCATAGCAGTCTCTAATGATCCTGTGGATTTCCACAGTATCAGTTGTAATGTCTCCTTTTTCATCTCTGATCATATTTGTTTTAATCTTCTCTCTTTTTATCTTGTCCTTATTCCCAGAACAATGTAGTATGATAACTATTTATATAATGTTTATATTTTGTTAGGTATTACAAGTAATCTAGATATAATTTAAAATATATGGGAGGATGTCCATAGATTCTATGAAAATGTTATGCCATTTTACAAAAGAGACTTGAACATCTTTGGATTTTGTATCTGCAAGAGGTCCTGAAGCCAATTCCCCACAGATACCAAGAAAGCACTGTATGTGAAAATATTCCAAAATCCAAAAGTATTCAAACTTGAAACAGTTCTGGTTTCAAGCATTTTAGATGAGATACTCAAGTTGTATTCTCTTTTCTTATATCTTCTGCAAGAGCTTTAGATTATTGGTGTAATTTCTTCCTTAAGTGCTCAGTAGAATTCACCAGTAGATTTCCTGGGGCCTGTTGTGAAAGTTTATTAATTATTGATTCAATTATTTCAATAGATAGTAGACCTATTCAGATTATGTATTTCTTCTTTTGCAAGGTTTTGCCGATTGTGCTTTTAAAGGAATTGGTCTATTTCATCTAGGTTATCAAATTTGTGGGGGTAGAGCTAGTCTTAATATTCTATTATTATTATTATTATTATTGAGACAGAGTTTCACTCTATCACACTAGCTAAAGTCCAGTGGCACCATCATAGCTCACTTCAACTCAAACTCCTGGGTTTGAGCAATCCTCCTGCCTCAGCCTCCCAAGTGGCTGGGACTACAGTTGTGTGATACCATGTCCAGCTAATTTTTCTATTTTTCACAGAGATGGGATCTCACTCTTGCTCAAGCTGGTATCAAACTCCTGACCTCAAACAATCCTCCTGCCTCGGCCTCCCAAAGTGCTAAGACTAAAGTCATGAGCTACCATGCCTGGATTATATTTTCAATGTTTAGGGAATTTATGGTAATGTCCTATCTAATTTTGACATTAGCAATTTTTTTTTCTTTTTTTCTGGTTTAGCATGACTGGAGGCTTATTGATTTTATTGATCCTTTCAAAGAACCAGCTTTTGGTTGTGTTGATTTTTTTTCCATTGATTTTGTTTTTAATTTTCTTGATTTCTGCTCTATTTTTTATGTCTTTTCTTCTGCTTACTTTCAATTTAATTAGCTTTTTTCTGATTTCCTATGGTGAAATATAAATATTGATTTTAGATTTTCTTCTTTTCTAATATATGCATTAATTCATATAAATTTCCCTTGATTTTGCTGCATCTAATAAATTTTGATAAGTTGTATATTATTTTCAGTTCAAAATATTTTAAAATTTCTCTTGGGGTTTCTTCTTTGAACTATGTGTTATTTAGAAGTGTGTTATTTAATACTCAAGTATTTTGAGATTTTCTAACTTAGTCCACTTAAGCTGTTGCAACATTGGTTGGCTTATAAACAACGGACATTTACTTCTCATAGTTTTAGAGGCTGGGAAATCTAAAATCAAGGATCTGACATATTCAGCATCTGGTGAGAACAGACTTCTGGGTTCATAAACAGCTGTTTTCATTTTATCCTTACATGCAGGAAGGTCAAGGGAGCTCTTTGTTTCTCTTTTATAAGAGCACTAATCCCATTCACAGTGGTTCTATCCTGATGACTAATTGCTTGACAAAATTTTCAGCTCCTAATACCATCACATTGGAAGTTAGTATTAACATGAATTTTTGATGGAAACAAAGATTTAGTTTATAGTGTCGGCTATTTTTGTTTTATTGACCTCTAGTTTAATTCCTTTTGCTATCTGAGAGCAGATGTTGTATGATTTTTCTTTTTTTTTTTTTTTTCACCTTTGCTTAGGTGCTGCTTGTGGCCCAGATTGTGGTCTATCATGACAACTTGATAAAAATTTGTAGTCTTCTGTTGTTAGATGAAGTAGTGTATAGATGTCAATTATATTCAGTTGGTTGTTGGTACTGCTGAGTTTTGCTATGTCCTTATAATTTTCTCCTGCTGTACCTGTTCATTTCTGATAAAGGAATATTAAAATCTTGAGCTGTAATAGTGGCTTCATTGACTTCATTGGTTTCATCTATTGATACAACTTCTTGTAGTTCTGTAGTTTTTGTCTCACATATTTTGATGCTTTATTGTTAGGTGGATAAACATTAAAAAGTTTTATGTCATCTTGAACCATTAATCCCTTTATCATGATGTAATTCTTCCTTTATCCCTCAAAATTTTCCTTGCTGTGAAGTTTACTCTGTCTGAAATTAAATATAACTACGTACCCATTTTTAATTCATATTTGCATGCAGTATGTTCTATTCCTTTACTTTTAGTCTATATGTGTCATTATACTTAAACTTGGTTTCTTTATTTGGAAGTTATTATTTTTGTCTTTATTGAAGTGTAAATTACATATCATGTCTTTACTCCATTTTTAGTGTACAATTAAATGGTTATTAGTAAATTTACCAAGTTGTACAGCTATTCACATAAATCAGTTTTAGAGGATTTCCTACCCCCTATTGAGACCCCTAATACCCATCCCCAAATACATTTCAAGCATGCCCCTCCCCTTCA
>CAUYRT010011821.1:0-38085 GCA_963574885.1 Lepilemur ruficaudatus
GAGGCTCACGCCTGTAATCCTAGCACTCTGGGAGGCTGAGGCGGGAGGATCGCTCAAGGTCAGGAGTTTGAAACCAGCCAGAGCAAGAACGAGACCCTATCTCTACTAAAAATAGAAAGAAATTAATTGGCCAACTAAAAAAATATATAGAAAAATTAGCCGGGCATGGTGGTGCATGCCTGTAGTCCCAGCTACTTGGGAGGCTGAGGCAGGAGGATTGCTTGAGCCCAGGAGTTTGAGGTTGCTGTGAGCTAGGCTAACGCCACGGCACTCTCGCCCGGGCAACAAAGTGAGACTCTGTCTCAAAAAAAAAAAAAACAAAAAAAACCTATTAAAAAACTGAGTACCTACTGTGTACAAAGCACAGTGCTGGTAAAAGAGGACTGTGTTTTTCCGAAGTCATGCTGCACTAGCCCTTCTGCAGGCTGGGAATCCCTTATTAAAGGAAAGGCCATGGGATGGAAAACTGGTTATGAAGGTCCCGTCTCTGTGATTACTACCACCTTCTCCACCCTCCCTCCCCCAGCGTGCCTTTTCTCATCTACAGGATGCACGTGATCGCAGTTCATTGATTTAGGAGGTCTGCTCATTGATTTATAAGCATGGATCAAAATGCCAGACCATCTTTCATGCAAATTGGCCTTGCTCACAGACACAGAAACTAAAATAAATCAGACTTAAGCCAGCAAATGGTCAGCATGACCTCGGGAGGCAGAGACTGGGTGTCCCTCATAGGCTTTCTCTAGCCTTCCTTCAATGCCAAATAGCAATTCAACACCGTCCTGTCCTGCCGGCTTGGTCTCCTCAACACCAGAAGATTCTGGGCCTCCCCTGATCCCTAAAGTTCAGTTACCTGCAGAGCATACCTGTATATACAGCATCAGCCATCAGATGTCAAAGATTCCACTCTGGTTCAGCTATCACCAGGGAGAAGAAAGGCTTGTGAACTTCAACAGTATGGGATGTCTCAAGTTTAGCCTTAAGAAAAATCAAAATGCAATGGTTCATTTGCAGAAAGTTTGGAAAATATAGAAAAGTGAGAAGAAATAATAAAATTTGCCTTTAACCATGTTTTCCAGAGTGATCTTTCTATGGCAGAAACATGTTGGAAACACAGACTCTCAGGCTCCACCCCAGGCCTGCTGGTGAAGAATCTGCACTGTGCAAGGTCCCCAGATGCTTCCTGAGTGTGCACCCCAGTCTGTGAAGCACTGGCCTGGGGGGGCCTCTCTCTGGCCTTCCTCAGGTGGTACTGATTGTCGGCCTTTTACACAATTTTCACACCTACTTGATGTTGAAACTAGCAATAAAAATCCCACCTCCATGGAAGTAAACACCTTTTGGTCAAGCTGGGGCGCCAAATTCCTTCGGGAAAGCTCTAAATGTGTAACCTTCTAAATGCCCTAGGAGTTGTGGGGCGCTCCAGCGGAAGTCAAAGGAAGAGGCGAAGTCTTTCTTTTGCCTCCCACTCCAAGTCCACTCCAGGGTCAGAGCTGCTGTGTTTGCAGCCCCTTAACTCATAGTAAATCATTCACCCAGTGGAGGACAAGAGAGAGAGTCACAAAAGGCCTCTTTAAAGTCCACTGGGAAAGAGCCACAGTGCAGCACCTCCCCTCCCTCAACTACCAGACCTGCCTCTTTGCTGCCTCGAAGGGTTCCTCTACCCTTCGCTGTCCAGCAGGGGCCCAGCAGGCACAGGCAGGACGTGCAGATTGGTGACGCCCCCCAATTTGGTGAGCTAGGATCAAGGTCCTTGGGCTCATAGAAGTAGAAAAAGAAACGACAGAAGTCAAAACAGTCGTGTCTGCCTGGGCTGCCAGCCACAACTATGCGTGGGCGTTGGAGCAAACATCAGAGTCAGACTGGCCTGGGCAGAGCCTGCCAAAAGGCTGCTTCGATTAGGCGTTCACTGGGAATCTCAAATCAGGCAAATGTTCCCAGGCAGCCATCTGAAGCCATCTGCAAGGAGCAGCATCCCCCTTCCAGGACTAGCTGCCCCTGTGTGAAGTGTCATTCTCCTCTCCCTTCATTTATTTTCTTTTTGCAAACTTGAGAGCTGTCACAAAGCCTGTGTGCCCAGGCACCGTAGCTCCCTCAGTGCTCTGGCATTGGGCCCTCCCCTATCTCTTTGGTACCACTGACACCGTTGGCAAAACTGCAGGCCCCCAGCTCTGGCCTGGGCCATTAAGTACTCACTCATCTGGTACCTTTCCACTCCTGGGCCTGGCTTCTTACGCTCTTGGAAACTGTTGGCAAATCCTTCTGTGGGAGCCTATGGGACCACTATGAAGGTCCAGTGCCCAATGCAGGGAGATAAAAGGTGGAGGATGGATAGGAAGGGCTTTGTCTGACCTTGGGGTACTTACAAATGTCATCCAATTTGCCCTGGCAGTGCCCAGTTGTTCATCAAGTAAGCAACTACAGTGATCTGCTTCTTTCCAGTGGTTATGGAACATGAGTGGTTGGAAACTCAGGTTCTGGAGTTGCAGAGACCTACGTTCGACATCCTGGCTCCCCCATCGCTAGGTGGGTGATCCAGCTTTGCCTCTCTGGATTTTTAGGCCACAATTTGTCTGCCTGTAAAATGGGGATGACAAAGCTGGGTGCAGTGACTCACACCTATAATCCTAGTACTCTGGGAGGCTGAGGTGGAAGGATTGTTTGAGATCAGGAGTTTGAGGCCAGCCTGAGCAAGAGTGAGACCCTGTCTCTACAAAAAAAGAGAAAAGTTAGCTGGGCGTGGTAGCTGGGCGTGGTGGTACTCCCAGCTGCTCGGGAGGCTGAGGCAGGAGGATCGCTTGAGCCCAGGAGTTTGAAGTTGCAGTGAGCTATGATTATGCCACTGCACTCTAGCCAGCTCAAAAAAAATTTTTTTTAAATGGATGGGGATGACAATACTTGACTCATAGATTACTATGAGGATTAAATGAGATGCTGTATGTAAATCACTTAGCATGATACCTGGTACTTAGTGAATGCTCAGTAAATGGTATTGCTGTTGTTATTATTGCTATATAAAAATGGAAGGTAAGTCATTTCAGATGATCTAACAAATCAGAGTTATAAACCAGAAGGCCTGTGTTTCAGTTCCGGATTTGCCTTGAATTAGCTTTGGAACAGCCTTGTGAGCCTCAGTTTCTACAACTGTAAAATGTAGATAACACTATCTGGCTTTTTGTTCTTTTGTAACTAATGTTTATCAAACGCTCACTGGGAGGCAGACACTATTGTAAGTGCTGTTCATGTTAATACATTTACTCCTCACCACCTCTTTGCAGATGAGGAAACTGAGACACGGAGGTGATAAGCCCAGGGTCAGGCAGCTAGTAACAGCTAGAGCTAGGATTCCAACCCAGGCAGTTTGGATCCAGAGCCTACATTCCTACTATTCTCACTGTGAAGGATCAAACAGTGTCAGGATTATGAAAGTGCTTTGGGCATGGGAAGCATTATACAAACATGAGATTACTACTACTTATCTGAGTTTCCTGGTGTTTGGTCTTCAAGTGGGATCCTTAACCTTTTCTGGCAAGGTCTGGATTGGAGAACGACTTTAGATTTTCTTGAAGTCTTTTCTTTACTCACTGGCTGTTATGAGTTGAGGGGAGCTAGAGAAGCAGGCCTGGAAATCAGGTTTCTGACTCTTAGCCCGGTGGTACCACTATTCTGCCTCACTGACCCTCAGAGGCTTATTTCTGGTTGGCACACAGGAATTCACTCTTCTGAACACTGATTTCACAAGATTATATTCTGGTTCTTTCTTTCTTTCTTTCTTTTTTTTTTTTTTGAGACTTTTGATTGAAATATAGCGTGCATACAGAAATGTCCACAAGATCATAAATGTGCAGCTCCATGTGTCCACATTGGTGTCAGCAGCACCCAGATGAAGAATTAGTACATTACCAGCACCCCTGGATCCCGCCAGCCCCTCCCAGCCACAAAGGCCAACAAAGGATCCACTATTCTGACTTTTAACATCACAGATTGGGTTTGCCTGTTTCTGAGCTTGATATAAATGGGATTTCACAGTACTCTTTTGTGTCTGGCTTCTTTTGCTCCACATTATGTTTGTGAGATTTGTCTGTGTTTTGCATATCGAGCAGATCGTTCTTACTGCAAGAGAGTATTCCATAGTTCCGGTCTTTTGAACCAAATCAAGAGGTACACAGAGAGAAGTGTCCTGAAATGATTCAAGCCGATCCTTAAAAAAAAAAAAAAAAAAAAAAAAGTTAAAGCAACCAAAAGGCTGAAACAACAAAAAAAATTGTTTAATCTTTACAAATTGGACCCAGTTTATTGGCCATCTATTAAAAGCCACTCTCCCAGATCATTCCCCCATCCCTCTTTCCTCTCCTTCTCCCCTAGATTCCCACAGCCCCAGCTGTGTCACCCTGCCTGAACCCATAGGCGGGGATGGAGGTTAACTAGCTGTGTTCTACTTGGGTGAACCCACCTCACCCTCAGAATAACACAGAGCTGGACTGTCCCTGACTGTATCTTCAGCCACATCATAGCCACCTTCCCAAACAGTAAGAGCAACTGCCTCCCACATCGGAAACGTGGAAGTTCTTCTCTTCGACCCAAGTGTGAGTGTGCAGGGAAGAGCTCCTGCAGCCCCAGGCCAGAGTGAGGCAGGATGGAGTCTGCAGAATGGGGCTGGTCCTCTGCTACACCCCTTCCCTTGCAACCTCTGCTAAGAGTCACTCCCACAGCTTTCTCAGGCTCTGCCCCGCGTTCCCGAGCACAGCCTGGCTGCAAAGGGACTGTACCTCCTTCTCTCATCTTTTCCTTACCAGGCCACAGTTGGGCCTGATTTCTTCATGCTGACCAGCTTTTCTGGGGTCTCCCTTTCGCTGGAAGCAATGACCTCATCCCAAGATGCAATTTTAGGGGAACCCTGATGCAAATCAGTGGAACTGCCCGTTGGGAGCCCGAGTCCATATATGGAGCAATCCTTGAACCGCGACAGGGATAGTGCTGACTGTAATGCAACACAGCTGATTCACCAGCTGTCCCTCTCTGCCTAAGCTGGGCCTGCCCACCCCAGTTTCCATGCAGACCAGCACGGCACCCATAGCAAAAGGTTAAGACAGATGAAGTGCAGGACTTTTTTTGTGCCCTTAGGAGGCTGCAAGTTAGATTTTACTTCTTTCTAGGCTCCCCCAGTTCCTGGGAGGCTGTCCCTTCTGGAATGCAATAGAATAATAATATGACTGGTGCATTTTCTTCTGCACTCCTTTTGCTGTGGGCGTGGTCAGGAAGAGGCGAGGAGAGAAGACAGTTATAGCTCAGAGGTTTGCTCCAGCCCAATTGCCGAGGACAGTTTTGAACTGTAAGCAGTCATAGGGCCCCACCCTGACCCTGGGCAGAGTTCAGTATTCACAGCCCTTAGTTGGAGCCTTGGCTATTCTTTGGTCTCCACCCTCGACTATTTTTATTTGTTTGGCCTTCTGTTAAGTATGAGGGATAGAACTAAGAAAGTCTCAGACGTAGGAAAGAATACTGAAATCTGGGTTACCAGCTGCATTCAAAGCTCATAAGTGGATAATCATGTTCTTTTTATTAGCATCCTCACCACCATTCCACGCCTATTAAAAGCAAAGCATTATAATAGACTCTAGCAGCGGTGTGCTAGAGCCAGCTCAAACCAGTTTGTGAGCCTAGTTTTTAGATTTTCAGAAAATTTGCAAGCTGACTGTTACATATGACAATTATTAAAGGTTAAATTACATAAAATTACAAAGGAATAAATTAGATTTAAAACAAAGGTAATAATTACCCCAGCTCATCACTTCCTAATTATTTCACTACATTTTACTATTTCCTGTGCTCTTGAGGTGGTTCACATGGATTGTACCTGTGTGGTGGAGATGCCATATAAGGGTGTGCTACTGCACTTCTCTTCCCAACTCCTTGTCTGGCACCATCATACTGGTAGCTTGAACTCAGTCAGATGGAAGCATTTGCACCATGGGACTCAGAAACCTATAAACCAGGGCTTGCCCCAACCCCCTCCAAAGGTGAGTTGTTAACCATTTACAAGCACACCACTGACTCTAGCGGGCAGCAAAGGATAATACCTGTCCTCAAGCTGCTTATAATGCAGAGAGGGAAGGAAACAAGTCCTTCAGGTGGTGAGTTGGGCACTATCTCCAAAATGCTGCACATGAGAGGAAAAGGACATGGACCTTGAAGTCAGAGAGACCTGTGTTAGCATCCAGCCTGCCACTCCCTAGCCATGTCACCCTAAATGAGTTACCTAATGTTTCTTACTCATCTGCAAAACGGGAATAATAGCACCTCCTCACAAGATTGCCATAAGGATTTAATGGCAAAGATATAAGAGTGTAGAGAGGGCATTACCGCTTGGGGGAGCAGCATGAGAAATGGTGTAGAAGCATGGAAGTGAAGGAGGCCATCAGAGAATGGCCAGTGGTCTAGAATGTCTGGATATTAAGATACGCTGCTAGGGGCATCGAGATAGAGTGTACTAGGATGTGATCCCTGGAAATGCAGGATGAACAAGGAGGGAAACTCTGTGAGTGGATGGGACAGGGCAGAGGAGATTGAGCTGCTCTGAGGCAGACAACAGTCCAGGTAATCATGTTTGAAGGGCCGTAAGTTCAGGCATAATTCCGACAATCATATCTACCAGGAGGTACAATATGCAGGCAGTGTCATGGGCTAGGGAGAGCTGTTCATCCAAGACTAATCCCCAGCCATAACTGGAAATATAGGGGCCTTGCCTAGCCCCTAAAGAGGGGGCCATCAGGAAGTAGGCAGGAGGTCAGGACCTTGGTTAAACGGGCAAAAGTTTGGGAAGGAAGTGTGCCAGTACTCAGGGAGGACCAAGATACTAGGTAGGACAGGCAAACAAATTACCAAATAGCAAATCAAACATTATTGGAATGGACCAATAATGAAGGGATTGAATTTCAGCTAAGATGAGTTTAGCTGCAAGTAACAAAATAATTGACTAACAATGGCTTAAACAATAAAGATACTAAAGTATCTCACAAGATGTCTGGAAGCAGTGTTAGCTTTGTCATAAAAAGGCCAAGCTCTTTCTATCTTTTCACTCTGATACCCCTACTGCTGCTATTCACAGCGTCTCACCCTTTATTCTTGGCGTTGAGGCCTTATGGTCTTTAGACAGTGGCCACTGCTCCCACTACCTCAATCAAAGTGGATAGCAGTGGGGCAAATCTCCTCAATGTCTCCCTTTTTAATCAGGGAACAAAATCCTTTCCCCAAAGTTCAGCTCATTTCCCTTTACATCTCATTGGCCAGAATGGGTCACATACTGCAGGAGGCAGAATAATGCCTTCAAAGGTGTTCACACTGCAGTGCCCTGGAACCTGTGACTATGTTACCTTATGTGGCAAAAGGGACTTTGCAGGTGTGATTCAGGGCATGAACCTGGAGATGGGGAGGCTCTCCTGTGTTATCTGGTGTGCCCAATCTAATCATATCAGCCCAGCTAGATAAGGGAAATGGCATCTTGAGAAGGATTTGTTACTGGTTCTGAGATGCAGGGGGCTGTGTGTAAACACCAGAGAGAGGCCACCAGGAGCTAATAGAGGCCTCCAGCTGACAGCCAACAAGAAAACAGGAACTTCAGTCCTGCAGCTGCAAGGAACTAAATCTGCCGACACTGGAAAGAACAAGGAAACCGATTCTTCCCTTGAGCCTCCAGAAAAGAACACAGCCCTGTGGACGCTTTGATTTTAGTGATTGAGACCCATAATACATTTCTGACCCACACAACTGTAAGAAAATACATTTGTGTTGTTTTGAGCTAAAGTTGTAGTAATTTGTTACAGCAGCAATAGAAAACTAATACACATGCACACCCTTACAGCCACTACCGGTAAAGGAGCCTGAGATAACCATATTTGGCTTAGACCAATTAGGGATTATCCCCTGGGATTGGGTGACTGGCCAAGTTCCCTGAGATATTGTCAAGTATTCATGAAATAAGGAATGAGGGCATATGGATGAAGGGTTGGGAACTAACAGTTAAGCATGGGCAGGTGAGCGCCAGGACAGACACGCCAGCTGTTTTCAGCCATCCTCTGTTCAGAACGAGCTGGTCGTTAAACACTGGTTAAAACTAGGGGGCTGCACGGGCTCCCAGAGATCACCCCTTTACACCAGGACCCAGTTCTTATTGGGAGAAAAAGACCCCGAGAAGGGGCACACAGGTTCCCAGCCTCTGGCTGAGCTTCCAGAGCTCAAATCTGGAGAACACTACTTCCTGTATTTCACCAATCTGAGATACACCAGTATTTTGCAAACTACTAAAGAAAGAAAAAGTGCTGCCAAAAAACAATGACATGCCATTGACTGTAAATGAGGAAGATTTTAAGATGAAAAAAAGCATACATGTTAGAATCAACCAAATACAATGATACAAATTTTCCACCGATGCTGTGGGCTAACGCTTGAAATGCTGCCTGCTCAGTCAGAATTGGCGGGGATGGGGTGGGGGATGGTTATTCATGACTTTCTAAGGTAGGCAGAGGCCAAGGTGAGACAGTGAGAGAGGGTGCTTCAAAAGGCTCCTTGAAGCCAGGCTAAGGGATGTGGACTTCCTCCAGCAGGCAGCCACTGAAGGCTTCTTGCAGGGCAGTATGATGCTGGTGTCTCTGATCATATGACCCTGGTATCTAGAGCAGTATTTATGACTCCATCTCATATCAAAGCATGACGATCACTTCCGTCTTGCCCAAGACAGTTGGAATGCAGTAACTGCTGGAGTCACCTTTGGGTGGCACTGGTTAGTGTATTCATCCCTGTTACAAATTAGGACACACTCAAAGGACAGCTTTATTTTAATAAGGAGCTCAGGTTTACTCATCCTGATGTGCAGGGCATGTGTGTCCTGTGAGTCATTAGGTGGTGGACAAGCCCGCCTAGCACCCTCCCCGGGACTCTGCCCGGGGCCCTGAGGGGCAACAGGAATTGCACCAAAGACTTGATCTGGACAGTGGGAAAACTTGCACAGACGGAGTCTTTAGGGGTCAGTGACAATCAATTTTGCCCTCCTACTTTATCCCTTTGCCTGGGGTTGGCCCTGAGTCCAGAAAATTTGGAGATCTTTCTGCGTACTTTTATAATTAGGAGGAAAAAAAAAATCACAGCATCACCATATGGAAAAGGCTGTAAGAAATCACCTCCAAACCCATAATTTTTCTGATTAGGAAACAGAGACTCAGGAAATGAGTGTGGCTGACCTGAAGTAACCGACCTAAGGAGCAGCAGAGCTGGGCTGGAATCCAGGTCTCCCGCCATCCCCAGGGCGTGCCAGGAAAGGCAGCGGGGTGGGTGCAGAAATCCCATCACCCCCAGCACACTCTGGGTTTGCCTCTTACTAACTTGGGGCTTTGGGCAAGTTACTTAACATCTCTGGGCTTCCGTTTCCTGGGCTATAAAATGGGGCTAGTAACAGTACCTACTGCAGAGCATTGCTGTGAGGATTAAATTTGAAAATCCACGTGAAGGTCTTAGACCATTGCGTGCCAGCTAGCAATTGCTCCACACAGAGTTGTCCTTATTGTTGTTATTCCTTTATGCAATCTCGGGCTGCCTCCTGTCACCTCCGCCTGCTATCAGGCTGGAGGTCTGAACTTTGAGACTTGGGGGCAGAGGCATCTATGGAATTTGCTCCCCTCGCTAATCTGGCAAAGTCAACAAATCATTTCTGTTCAACCCAGAGGAGCCTCTGGAGATGTTAGGTCATGCCATGTAAGTTTCACGTGAGAGGCTCAGAGTGCCGGATGGAGGGAGAGTCTGCCCCCGAACTGGGGAAAGGAAGTGGCTTTCTGAGGTCTGGGGAAGCCATCAAGTGCGCAGGGGAAGGGGAAGAGGCACAGGAGCAGGGAGGCGCCTGGGTGGGGGCACTGGCATGAGAACCGGAGTGCAGAAGGCCAGGAAGGGGGATGTGATGTGGGCATTCGCGGCTAGAAAGGAAAGGGAGTCAGCTGGAGCCTATGAAAAGGACCATTTTCTGCCAGGCTCAGGAAGGGGCTCTCACAGGGGATTTCCTACACGGGGCTCCAGGCCTTGGCTGCCTTCCCAAGGAAAGGTGGTGTTTGCCACAGGGAACGTGCACACTGCATGGCTTTAGTTCAGAGATGAATGGTGCCCACTCCTGTCTCTGGCGCTGCTGGTCTCCTTGAGCCTTGTTCAGCTGGGAACAAACATGTTCTTTCTTTGAACCACACACTTCAGATGTCTCAGTGCAAGACAGAGACACTGAGGTCAGGGCAGAAGTGGCATAGAGGGTGTGGAAGCTATGAATAATGCTGGGGCGGGGGGAGGTGAGAGCCCCAAGGGGGCTATTTCAAAGAAATGGGCCCTTGGCAGAGGGCTTTAGTGTGACCCTAAGACTGATGGCCAGCCCCAGACCCCTGGCCATGCTGACAGGGCTATTCCAAGGAGCTCAACATGGTCTAGGGCAAGGCCTCCTTGGAAAGAAAAATTTGAAAATTAAAAATAAAACAAAAAGAAAGCACAATCAACTCTCTTTTCCTCTTTTCCCTACCCCTAATCAAGAAGTACAGTACACACCATTGAAAAATCACATCTCAGGAATAGCACACACTTTCTGACAGCATCTGTCAAGATTTCCGATGAGGCTGATAGAAACATGTTCCATTTTCATGTTGTGTAATGAGTAGATGGGAGTCCTTGCACATCTGTTCAGGCAAGATAATGATAATATTATTACTAGAGGCATTGTGCTGCAAATACATTCTATTTTTTATCTCTTCCACCCCTTGCCCCATCCTTCTCCTTCTTCTCTTCTCTCCTTACAACCCTCTCCCTTCTTCTCATGTTTCCTTTTTTGCTCTCACCTTTCTTCGTCTCTCTTCATTTATTTCCTCACCTCAGTGCCCTGCTCAGCTTGCAGAAACCCAGGGGACAAAGCAAGGAATTCCCATCCAATCTGGAGCAGGGCTGGCTGACAGATCACAACAGAGGGGAATCCTGGGGTCCTTCCTTGCAGCCCTGGTGGCTCCTACTGTAAAGCGCCCTCTCCCACTTGTCAGCAAGAGTCCCTCAGCCCTGCCAGAGAAATCTCTGGACCTGTCACATGCCCAATGTCACCAGCAAAGAATCAAGAGAGACAGCAACAGCAACCTCAAACTCCTGGGCTCAAGCGATCCTCCTGCTTCAGCCTCCCGAGTAGCTGGGACTACAGGCATGTGCCACCATATCCGGCTAATTTTTTCTATTTTTAGTAGAGACGGGGTCTCGCTCTTGCTCAGGCTGATCTCGAACTCCTGAGCTCAAACGATCCTCCTGCCTCAGCCTCCCAGAGGGCTAGGATTACAGGCATGAGCCACTGCACCTGGCCCATCATTCATTTTTATCAACAAGTATTCGCCCAGCACCTACTATGGGCAGAGAATGAGCTGGTTACTAAGTATCCTAGATGAAAAGCTATAATTCCTGCTTTTTAGGGCCTTAAAGTCTATCCCAAGGTAAACTTCTACCCAATCTAAATATAGCTGTGGTCCTCAATGTATCTCCTGAGTGGAAGCAGAATCCCCTTGGGGCCTCTTCATTATGAAATTATCTTGGGTGTCAACATAAAGATGGAATTGTTCAGATTCCTGTACATCAATCCATTAATCCACTTATCCACCTTCCCACACATCCAACCATGCATCTTTCCAACCATCCATTAACCCATTCATTCATCCACCTACCCCTTGATCCCCTCATCCATCCATGAGTCATCCATTTACCGATCCATCCCTCCATCCATCCATCTACCCATCTACTCACTCATCCATCATCCTTACTGTTAACATCCTCTGTTAAGAGGCCAATTACTAGTCCAATGGGGAGCAGGGTATACCTAACCAATGACAGGGAACTGCATAAGGCCAGAACCCAGGTATTTGCATGTAGTGGCCATGCCTGATAACTCACAGTGAATGGTTCTTGAATGCTGGGCTGTGACGGAGAAGCAGAGATGAGATGCATTTCAAGGACCAGTAACAAGGGTTCACAAGAAGGTGCCTAAATTTAATCAAGATGGTGTCTAAGTTTCTCCCCAGTCTAGGAGAGAGCTGCTCAGAGAAGGCAGGCCTTGCAGTAACAGGGGCTCTTGGCTGTGTTTTGGCTCACAGAAATCTTCTTTCCACAGAGTTCTTTCTATTGAACTTTTCCTCAATGTGGCAGCCTACTGCATCATAATGGTGCCACTCTGATAATTATTACTTTCTCCTTGCATATAGGAAAACTAAAGATAAGCATTTTTGTGGGCAGTTTAAATTCCCAATATTCTTTCCATCTAAAGAGCCTCCCAAATTGGAGGACTCAGTGGAAACCAGTGCCTGAAATTGTTCCCTGGTTATATTCCAGTATTTTTCTGGTTGTGGTAATTCTGACTGAAGTCTACTCATTTTTCATGTTGTGTCCCTTTTTAAAAAATGCTCCTCTCTTTCCATCTGAAAGTCAGGTGGCACGCTCATTAGTCATCTGGCATTAGTCTGTCTCTGGCTGAACGAGAGCTGGAAAGGGGAAACAGGGTGCAGTGGTTAGAGCCCTGGAGCTGTCAGGAGTCCAGGTTCCCATGCCTTACTCTGTCACTGAGTCACCAGCTGATGTTGGGCAGGGGACTTGGTATTTCTGAGTTATTGCCTGTCTGCTAAAGGAGAGCTAGCATAGGACGCAGAGACCATACTGGGAGCAAAAGACCAGGAGGAAGGGGGCCTGAGCTTGACTGGATTCATCAAATCTTTATACACAGCAAGTTTCTGGGCCTTGCTTTCTTTGTAAAGTGACAGAATGGCTGTATAATGTTTAAGGTAGTTTCTGCTACCTGGAATCTTAATTCCACTCACTGTCATACTTAGCATATTTGATACCTGGAGCAGATCATTTTTTTTTAATAGATTTTTTTGTTTTTGTTTTTGTTTTTTTATTTCAGCATATTATGGGGGTACAAATGTTTAGGTTATGTTCGTTGCCTTTCCCCCTTCCCCCCCACCCCATAGTCAGAGCTTCAAGCGTGTCCATCCCCCAGATGGTGCGCATTGTACTCATTATGTATGTATATACCCATACCCTTCTCCCCCACATCTGCCCGACGCCCGATAAATGTTATTCCTATGTGTCCACTTAGGTGTTGATCAATTAATACTGATTTGCTGGTGAGTACATGTGGTGCTTAGTTTTCCATTCTTGGGATACTTCACTTAGTAGAATGGATTTCAGCTCTATCCAGGAAAATACAAGAGGTGCTATATCATTGTTGTTTCTTATAGCTGAATAGTACTCCATGGTATACATAGACCACATTTTATTAATCCACTCATGTATTGATGGGCACTTGGGTTGTTTCCACATCTTTGCAATTGTGAATTGTGCTTCTATAAACATTTGAGTACAGGTGTCTTTTTTATAGAGTGTCTTTTGTTCTTTTGGATAGGTGCCCAGTAATGAGATTGCTGGATCAAACGGTAGATCTACTTGTATCGCTTTAAGGTATCTCCATATTGCTTTCCATAGAGGTTGCACTAGTTTGCAGTCCCACCAGCAGTGTAGGAGTGTTCCTATCTCTCCGCATCCACACCAACATTTATTGTTTTGAGACTTTTTAATAAAGGCCATTCTCACTGGAGATAAGTAATATCTCATTGTGGTTTTGGTTTGCATTTCCCTGATGATTAGAGATGTTGAGCATTTTTTCATGTTTGTTGGCCATTGTTCTGTCTTCTTTTGGGAAGTTTCTGTTTATGTCCTTTGCCCACTTTTTGATAGGGTTGTTTGATTTTTTTCTTGCTGATTTTCCTGAGTTCTAAATAGATTCTAGTTATCAGCCCCTTATCAGATGTGTAGCTGCGAAAATTTTCTCCCATTCTGTAGGTTGTCTGTTTGCTCTCGTGACAGCTTCTTTGGCTGTGCAGAAGCTTTTTAATTTGATCAGGTCCCATTTATTTATTTTTGTTGATGCTGTGATTGCCTTTGGGGTCTTCTTCATAAATTCTTTGCTTAGGCCCATGTCTAGAAGAGTATTTCCAACATTTTCCTCTAGAATTCTAATAGTTTCGCACCTAAGGTTCAAGTCTGTTACCCAGCGTGAGTTGATTTTTGTGAGAGGTGAAAGGTGTGGATCCTGTTTCAGTCTTCTACATGTGGCTATCCAGTTTTCCCAGCACCATTTGTTGAATAAGGATTCTTTTCCCCAGTGTATGTTTTTGTCTACTTTGTCAAAGAGTAGATGGCTATATGAGGATGGTTTTATATCTGGGTTCTCTGTTCTGTTCCACTGGTCAATGTCCCTGTTCTTGTGCCAGTAACAAGCTGTTTTAATTGCTATAGCCTTGTAGTATAGTTTGAAGTCTGGTAAATTGATACCTCCCATTTTGTTTTTATTGCCTAGGATTGGGGAGGAGATCATTTTTAACACCTTGCTCCTCTTAATAAAAAAAAATTTCCAGAAAAGATCCTTGCCATGAAACAAATAATGGTAATGACAGCATGTACTCTATTTCACTGTTTTAAATTTTAAACACAAACAAAAGGTTCCAGTGGTTACACAGAATGATAGAATTAAAGTAACTTAAGTTTTGTTTCTTCATCTTTACAATCACTACACTGTCATTGTTTGTTTAAAATTTGTGGTTGTAACACAAAAATCTGTAGTACCAGTTTGGAGACATGAAATAAACTCAGATGCCCCTAATAAACTCAGATGATCCAAACTGGATACTAACCAATACATACATCTGAGACCACATATATCTGGGGCTGACTGTGTATATAAGAGTTCCTTGGATTAACTTGCAGGTAGAACGCAATGTTTACTAAAAGCTAGAGAACAAAAATATGCTAAAGTTGAAGCTTACATATACTTATTGAGACTTAACAGTTATCTGCAACTGTTTAAAACTTAGACCAAAAGATTTGGGGGAGGGGAGGAAGTATTTTATCCTTAACATTGTTTAGAATCACCAGTGCATGGTGATAATAAAAAAGCAGACCGATTTTTAGTCAATTTTAACATTTGAAAAAGGTTTTTATTTTGAAATAACTTTACAGGAGAGTTGCAAAAATAATATAGAGAATTCCCATACACCTTTTCACCAGCTTACATAAGCACGGTACATTTATCAAAACACCAAAATTAACATCAGTAGGATACTATTAAGCGAACTACAGGTTTTATTTAGATTTCATCATTGTTTTTTCTGTTGCAGTGGTAAATCCAGGACACCACATTGCATTTGGAGGTATATCATTGCTTTAAAATTCATTACAGATATACAACCCCTTATTGCCTGCCCCAGGGGCTGCCCACTCCCAACTTTCCCCATTTCTTGGTATACCACTGTTGCCACTAAACTCTTGTGGTGTTGGGGGTAAGATCTGATAGCTGTGAAGTCTCATCCTTTGGTGAAAGGTGATGCTGAGCCTGATATAATATATTCAACTGCCAGAGCACAAACAATTCTACTTTGTCAAGTTGGAGATCCTTTACCCAGATGCTCTGACAGTGATTGTGAGGTAAGTGACGTATTTGCAAGTCTCATGTGACTAGTGTACAGAAATCAGAAAGTAAGGCTTGTTTTGGGCAAAAGCACTTTGTATTCTGTGCGGCAAAGAGGCAAAAATATCAAGGATGAAACATATTGAAAACATCATGGCACAAATACTTTGGATGCCCAATCCACATCAATTCTCCCTTTTTTTTGCCAAGGGAATTCTTATTTTGTTCAGGCACCTCAAAGGAGGCTGGAATTCTCAGTCCCTCTGAGCATACATCTTTAATGAAGTTAATCTGATCATGGCAATTCAGCTTGGTTTGCCAACAACTGGTTGAGAAATGGGCATGGGATGCAATTCTGGCCAATGAGGCATGAGGGGAAGTCTAGGGTTTCTGGGAAAGTTTTCTTCACTCTTCAAAAAGTCCCTTCCCTTCTTGTCTGAACTTTGGGTCTTGCTGATTGGATTATTCTTTGTTAAAGGGTAGAATGCCTGGAGCTGTTGCAGCCACTTTGTTAGCACGAGGGACAAGCCAGAGACAAAAGCAAACACCAAGTTCCAAAGTGGGAGGATAGTAACACTCATCTTTAATGCATTACTTACCCCTGAGAATGAACTAACTTCAGACTTCTTGTCATGTGAGAAAATACATTTTCTACTTTTGGGAAATGACAGCTGATGGAAAAGATTCATGAGCACAAAAGCATGCTGTACTTCATGTAGACAAGGCTGGGGATGGTAGGCATTTTAACGCAGCCGACACCAACAGCATCTCTCTTCAATCAAGCATTCAACCAACACTTGATAGGAACGTATGTGGAACTCTAGTACTTGGTACTGTTGGAATATGACAGTATTCGATGGCAAGATGTGTGCCCTGAAGGATCACAGCGTCTTGTGGGGGGTAAAACTCATAGACAAACATACCAATTGCAGGAGAAGCTGGTGTTACCTGAGAGGTATAGCAAACGTGCTGTGTGGATGCCTCCAGACTAGTTCTGAAGCTTAGTGAAGCAAGAGGTATGCATTCTTTATCTTGAAGGATAGTTACCTTTTAGGCAAAGGGACATGCAGCAAGGGCATGGTGAGAGGAACAAAAACACAAAGACACAGAGAGTGGAAACAAAAGTTTGTTTTGGAAAAAAGTAAAAATCCAATTTAATTAAGAGTTGATGTAGCTGAATCATCAGCCTCCAGGACCGGACAGGTAGAGAGGGGCAGATGGTGCTTACCAGACAGTGATGTGCTTTAGGAAGCCTGGACAGGCAATAGTGTGGTCCAGCAAAGGGAACCTTGTGCTGAGAGCCTTACTCAATGGTCTGAGTCTAGGTTCAGCTACCCACTAATTATGTGGCCCTTGGTCATTCATGTGTCTCAGAACAGCTACAAGACAGGGTTGGTAATAACTGTCTTGCCTCCCTCACAGGGCAACTGTAAAGTGTAATATAAACGTGGGGGGTTATTATTTCCTCCACCTCCAGATGTAACTATATATACACCCATTCTTAGGTCCCTGTCTCTGTTTCCGAGGAGTTTTCCTTCTTGTTCCTGTCGTTGGAGGTACCCTCCAGCCTCCTCCTTGGTTTCATCAATGATCTCCTGTATTTCAAGTGTTTTCAGTATTTCCCTCTCTCTCTCTCTCCTGGATGTTTCTTCCATCTCTGAACATGTTCCAATTTCAAAAATTAAATATAATATAAAGACCCTTCTTTAGATCCTCCGTATCCTTCAAGACGCCATCCATTTCCCTTTTCTCACCAAAGTTTTTTAAAAAACAGACTACCTTCCCACCTCCTTTCTTCAACTTCTACCCACTGGTGAGCCCGCTCCAATGTTCAATTAAGGGGTGTCTCAGAGCCATGATGGCTGAATCTAGGGGCCTCACCTTATTCCATCCTGCTGGATTTAACCTGTCCTGTGAAATCCTTGTGTCCTGTCTTCCTCCACCCCATCTTTTCCTCTTCCTCCTCCCTTCTGAGTGCCGGTGTTCACTAGGATTCTGCTGACCCCAAGCTTTTTCTCGCTCTCCCAGAACACTTATTTAAACTGATGACTTCAACAGTCTCATCGAAGATGAGTCACAAACACCTTTAGTTCCGATTTTCCCTCCCCAAATCCAATCCAACAATTTCTGACTGAATTGTCAAAAGTGTCACTTTGGATGTTGCATGGATGTTCCATCCCTCCTCGGTCTTGGCTTCTTCACAGCTGAGGCCACCTTCTTCTCCTCTCTTAAACCTGCCCTTTATCTCTTGTTCCATGTATATTTTTTAATGGTCCCATCATCATTTTGTCATCCTAGCATAAAATTTTGACTCATTCAATTCCCTTACATAGTCTTATATGTAGGCAGTCACCAAATCCGATTAATGAATCCTTGAAATGTCTCTGAAATAATTCATCTCTCTTTTATTCTTATTGCTACTGTTATTTGAGAAGTGCTCATTTCTTTACTGGATTGTTATAATAGTAAGTTTCCAAAGTGATCTCCCTGACACCACTCTGTTTAAATTGGAATGATTTTCCATATTCTTGATAGTTCTCCTCTAAAGACAGAACTGGTCATGCTTTAAAACTTCCCATTCATCATTTGCAGACTAAAGTGACAATTCCTTATTATGGCATTCAAAATCTGTTACAATCCAGCTCCATCTTAACTCTCCAAATTCATCTCCCACTGCTCTTCTGCATTCTCTGTCAATAAAATCTCTGTAAGGTGAAGGCTCAGACCAAATGTCCTCTTCTCTATACCCCAGACAGAATTAAGTTACCTTTTCTTTGTGCTCACAGTGTACATATTTCAAATTGTTCTTAGAATCACCATTATCTCTCTGAATTGTAATGATGCTGCAGTCTCTTCTAAAATATTATAAGCTCCAGCAGTGTGTTAGTTACCTTTTGCTGTATAGCAAATTACAACAAGATTTAGTGGCTTAAAACAGTATGTGTTTATTATCTTACAGTTGCTGTGGGTCAGAAATTTGGGAGTTTCATACCTGGCGGGTTCTGGCTCAGGGTCTCTCATAAGGTCATAGTCAAGGGGTCAGTAGGGGGTGCATTCATCTGAAGGCTTGACTGGGGCTGGAGAATTTGGCTTCCAAGGTGGCTCACTCACATACCTGGTAAGTTAGTGTCGGTTGTTGGCAGCCCCCTCCATAGGACTGTGAGTATACTCACAATGTGGCAGCTGGCGTCCCCCAGGGCAAGTGACCTAAATGAGAGAGCAAGGAAAAACCTTAAATGCCTTTCATGACTATCTTGGAAGTTACACACCATCACTTATGCCATATTCTATTTGTTAGAAGTCAGTTGCTAAGCCTAGCCCACACTCAAGGGGAGAGGAATGAATTGCCACCTCTTGAAGGGAAGAGTATCAAAGAATTTGAGGACATACACATAACGAAATTTTGGTCAATGGTGAACTGCATAAATGACAGTGGTCCCGTAAGATTATCATGGAGCTAAGAAATCTTTATTACCTAGTGACATTGTAGTAACGGTAAAGTCATAGTGCACTACATTACTCACATGTTTGTTGGGATGTTAGTGTAAACAAATCTACTGTTTTGCCAGTCATATAAAAGTACAGCACATACAATTATATCAGGACATAGTACTTGATAATGATAATAAATGACTATGTTACTGGTTTATGTATCTACTATACTTTTAATCATTATTTTAGAAGGTACCCCTTCTACTTTTTAAAAAAGTTAACTGTAAAACACCCTCAGGCAGGTCTTTCAGGAGATATTCCAGAAGAAGGTATTGTTATCACAGGAGATGACAGCTCCATGTGTGTTATTGCCCCTGAAGACCTTCCAGTGGGACAAGATGTAGAGGTGGAAGACAGTGATGATGATCCTGACCCTGTGTAAGCCTAGGCTAATGTGTGTGCTTATGTCTTAGTTTTTAACAAAAAAGTTTAAAAAGCAAAAAAATTTTTTTTAAATAGAAAAAGCTTATAGAATATAAAGAAAGAAAATATTTTTGTATAGCTGTACAATGTGTTTGTGTTTTAAGCTAAATGTTACATGAAAAGTTAAAAAAATTAAAAGTTTATAAAGTAAAAGTTACAGTAAGCTAAGGTTAATTTAATATTGAAGAAAAAAATTTAAATAGAGTGTAGCCTAAGTAAGTATACAGTGTTTATAACATCTACATAGTGTACAGTTATGTCCTAGGCCTTCACATTCACTCACCACTCACTCACTGACTCACCTAGAGCAACTTCCAGTCCTGCAAGCTCCATTCATGGTAAGTGCCCTAAAGAGGTGTACCATTTTTTATCTTTTATACCTTATTTTTACTGTATATTTTCTATGTTTAGATGTGTTTAGATACACACTTACCGTTGTGTTACAAATGCCTACAGTATTTAGCACAGCAACATGCTATACAGGTTTGTAGCCTAGGAGCAATAGACTATGTGATATAGCCTAGGTGTGTAGTAGGCTATGCCATCGAGGTTTGTGTAAGTATGAGGTTCACACAACATTGAAATGGCCTAACTTTGCATTTTTTGGCATATATTCCCATTGCATTTTAAAACTACCAGCCATGGTTTGTCTTATCTTTCTGTCCCCAGTAACTAGCACTGTGTCTGGCACTTAGCAGGTGCTCCATGGACCTTTCTAATGGACTGGACATTAAAGGGGGAGACATTGGAGGCAGGGAGATCCGTGGCTAATTAGCATGGGCCATGTGTAGAATGGTGCAGATGGGAGTTGGTGGGAGAGATTCTGAGGTAAGAATTGACAGGACTCTGTAACTGGATGAGAGGGGTTGGGAAGAGATCCATTTGGAGTTGAAGATGGTTTTGGAAACCAGGACTTAGAGATGGCTATGATGGCTGAGGTAGGCAACTAGTACTTCCACCACAGGGTTTCAAAGAGATGAAACATCAAACCATGCATCTAAGAACCCTATGTCTAATTGTTTAACTGTACTTCAAAGGGCCCAGGGCTGGCAGTCAGCAGTATGAGCACTGTCTAATCCATCCCCTTTACTTCAGGTTTCTCATTTCTACCTATGGAAGTTACAATACCTGACCATTCTCCCAGAACTCTGTGCCTAAACTCAATGTTAAGAGGTTGACAACATCCTACTTTTTGCAGGAAATTCCCACCACGATATCCTCTATAAATAGTCAGGGGGAAATATGCGGGAATTGTCAGGTTGAACCATCTAATATGCAGGTTTTGACCTATAAGGAAACCAATTTCATAGGATTCAACCTAATAGATGTGGCTGCAGGTTGAAAATTTTAACATGTCTTCACAGAGGAAATTGAGGCGCTCCGGAGTTCTTGATCTTTCTGTTTCTCACAAGGCTAAGGTCCAATTTTTAACACATTGACTGCCACACTAGAAAAAAAATTTTTCCTTGTGGCCATGGTGTTTTATTAGGAAAATAGAATAAAATCTTCAAAAAAATGATCCTTCCTAATTTAATGAAAAATTTGTATTGTTATTTTCTATTGTTTTCTGTGTGTGAGTTACATGCAACTTGAAAAACAGTTCATGGGGCTCCCAAGGTGAAGAGATGTGTGAGTTACATATGCTTCAAGAGGCCCCGAGCTCAAAAGTAGCATGAGTTAAATACAACTCACATGGCAGTTAATGTGTTAAGAAAGGCCAGTCTTGGAGTTAAATGAGGTTTAGCCCAATATAGGCATTATTTATTGATTTCCTTGACAGTCAGATAAGAGAATTAAAGACCCAAGACTCTGGTAAATACTGGAGTGCAAACTTAGGAAGGGAAATTTCTCTGGAACTCCAGTCTCAATCACATTTCCACCCTGTGCCATTTTTAAGAAGTCATATTTACTTAAGAAGCGAAGTAGCTATGGACCTAATAATAAAGGAAATAGGAATTAAATAGTTCTTTGTTCATTTCGCATTTCTGTGCATCTAGAAAGTGATTAGTTGACTCCTTCATTACTGGTAGGATTAAATCCAATATTTGCGAATATAAATTAGTGTATTAAAAAGACTTTTTGTCCTTCCAGGAGCACTTTTAAGACTTAAATAAAAACTTTCAATGAGACAGTTCCTTTTCTATTCTTCTGTGTTTATTCTTCCACTTCTTCCTATCAATTAATATTGAAGGTAGACTTTGGGTGAGACGTGCAAAACTGACTTACGGCAGCACGAGGATCCCGAAAGGTAGAGGGCAAAGCTGCAGTCACCCACCCACTGCCCCCACTGGAGCGGAAGCTCCCCTAGGGCAGAGTCTTTGTTTGCTGGGCATTCACGGCGACCTGAACCGTGCCCCGCCAGCCCGTGGCAACTCCTCAATAAATACTCGATTATCCATCCATTCATTTATCGTCCGAGTAGGGCGCTGTGGCCAGCGAGAGGGCCGGCCCGCAGCTCCCCAGCCTCCACCGAACCTGCGCAGCTCTCGCCACCACAGGGCCAGAGCCCGCGACCCCGGGAACATCCGGCCGCCCGGCCCACCCCTGGGCCGGCCCGCGGCCTCCCAGCTCTTCCCTTCCCGCGGAGGAAAGAGCGGGGCGCGAGGAGTGGGACACCCGGGCCCACTTCCTGTCCGGACAGGCCCGGGCGTCCGCCTCCCCCCCGGCCTGCTCTCTCCGCGCGGGAGGCGGCCGAGCCCCGGGCACCGGTAACGCGGCCGGGCGCGGCGCGGGCGTGGGGCGAGCAGCGCCCGGGCCGCGCTCTCCACGCCCGCCCGCGCGCGCCCCGCGGCGAGGGGGTTAAGCGCGCGGGGGGCGGGGCCCGGGCGAGCCCTGCGCGCCGAGTGCGGGCCGCCGGCGGGGAGGGGGCTGCGGCCGGAGGCGGTTCCGGGCGGCGGGGGCGGGGGCAGGCGGAGGAAGGGGGCGGGGCCCAGAAGTTGTTCCGCGCTGCGCGGGCGGGCTGCTGCTGGGCGAGCGGGCGGCGGGCCGGCGGGCGGACCGGGCCGGGGCTGGAGAAGTTTGCGCTGCGGCTCGTGAGCGCAGGGTGCGGGCCCGGCCGGCCGCTGCGCGCCCGCTGCCATGGCTTTCCGCAGGAGGACGAAAAGTTACCCTCTCTTCAGCCAGGAGTTCGTCATCCACAACCATGCGGACATCGGCTTCTGCCTGGTGCTCTGCGTCCTCATCGGGCTTATGTTCGAGGTGAGAGAGACTGGGGAGAGGGGTGCTGGAGGGACGGGCAGTGCCTCCTCTCGTGCGCCGCCCGGCATACCTCTGCAGGTCCCCCCGGGGTCCTCGTCTGAGCTGGGGAACCTGGCTGCCATGGACGTTATATGCACCCGGGCTTTGTGCACCGTACCCCCTATTCCCCGCTTTGTGCGCTGTACCCCCTGGCCTCTGCCCGGGTCAGCGCAGGCAGCACCCCTAGCTCCGCGTCGTGCCATGCTCTGCCGCCCCCTTGGGCACCCACCGTATCCTGCAGCTCTTTCTGCAGCCCTTAAACCCAAGCCTGGCCTCGAACCAACCGCCGCGCTGCCACCCTGGCCTGACGCGTGGGGTTTCCTTTCTGGCGTCCCGGAGCCAAGCCCAGAGACTCCCAGACTCGCAGTCATTGCACAACCCCCTATCCCCCTCCCCCCGCAGTGGTGGCCACTAGCTCTTCTGGGCTCTTCCAGTGGGAGGAACCCTGACCCTTTTGCACTTCCCATCTGATTTTGTGGGTGTTTGCATCCTCAACTCTGGAACGTGCTGGGGTGTTCACGTGTGGCCCTGGCCCTATCCCAGCAGTGGCCTTCTGCTCTTCTGTTGCTCCCTCCTTTTTTTTTTTGTTCTGGCCTAAAGGACCAGTTTTTGGATACCTTTTATCAATCTGTGGACTGTGCCTTAAGATCCATCTGTGATGGACCCAGAGCTTCACCCCCTTTATAAGGGGCAAGGAGACAGACAGGGATACCCTCTGCTTTTAGGGGAAGGGTGATCCTCTTACAGAGTAGGGGTGGGGGGCAGAGGATGGGATCCTACCCTGACAGCAATTCCCTGGTGCAGGCCTCCCACAATAGGAAGTTTTAGTAAGCCAGCAAGGGTCAGAATCCAAGGGGGCTGATGGGAAGGACTCCCTAGTCTTGCAGAGTGAGAAAAATGGGACATTCAAAAGTGGGAAGAACTGTAGGAAACTGAGTATGGGTTTGTTGCGGTATATCTTGTCTCAAAAGTGAGATATGTGAATGACACTCCCCTCACCCTCACCGTGGTCTCCTCTGGTTCCTCTGAGACATCTCCTTGTCCTCCCTTCTGGGTAGGGTTGCTTATCTGCATTCTCAGGGTTGGGTTAGGAAGCTGTAACCGTTTATAAACTTCCCTGGAGATGGAGGATTCCCCATGTGCCTAATTTCTCCTTCCTTGTCCCTCTGCCTCTTGGTTCCCTGTCTCTACGGTATGACAAGGGTCCTACTTCGCTGGTGAAGCTGCCCTCAAGCTGGGGACATTCTTGTGGTGGTTGAGTCAGGGTTGGCTATGTGAGTGTGTCCTTGGGTGGACCCTGGGGTCTGTAGGAAATAAACCTGAGACTAGGATCTGGGTCTCCACTCCACGTTTTGGTAGTGTTCCTTTAGTCCAGTCCCTCTCTCCTTCCTCCCACTCCCACAGCTCTCTCTGGTGGTATCCTGAATAGGGCTCATTCAAGGCAGGGTCATCCCTCTGTTCTAGTTCATACTCTGTCACTAGTTGGACTGAAAACTGACTGCAGTCTCAGTTTCCCCATCATTAAAGAGATTCATAAAATCTGTCTTTCTCACGGAGCGATGGTAAGGTTTAACTGAGATCACGTCAGCAAAAAAAGCTATAACATCTCCTACCAACATGAAAACCAGTCTCCTGCTCCTGGAGCCCTGTTATTATTTATCATAATAATAGCTTAACAAAGTAACAGAGAATTTGTTTTGCCCAGCCAGGATCCTGCTGTCTATTTACCATCCATCCTCTGTTCTAAGAGGCCTCCCACTGCCATGTCCCCAGTCTTGGAGGGTGTGGCTGGAAAGACACACATGACAGCTGTAAACCTCAAAGCCACATGCTCTGCAGCCGCCAAGTTTCTTATATAGCCTGTGGCTCTCTCTGTTGTATTTCTAGCATTCGCTAAGGTTTGTGGCTCTACCTGCTTTATCTTTGCTCAGAAACAGCTGCCTAGCGTTTGAGCTCGGTTCCTCTTTCCCTCCCTGCCTCTAGTCTTGTGGAAAGTCCTGTGCAATAAACCCACCACTCTGGGAGTTGAACAGTGCTAGGAGCTCTTACTCCCGGTACCTGATGGAGGAGAAAGGCCCAAGGTGAGAAAAACAAACAAAATGACACCCCCTCTCCCTTAGGGTTGGACTGGAGCGTGTGGCAAGATCCCTGGTTGAAACACCTGCGGGTCCCCTCTTCCCACCAACCCCACCACCTCTCAGACCTACAGATTTAGCAGGGCAGGGATCTCCTTCTCTCAGAGGAGCTTTGTGTGGGGACGGGCAACCTGTGCTGGTCTGGGAGGTGGAGGGCTTTGCCCCAAACCTCCAGTCTCGTGTTCTTCTGTGCTAGGCATATGGTAGGTCCTCAACTGTCTGCCCGCTGACTAACTCTTTACAGAGGTAGGTATTCCTCGTGGTGGTGGTGGTGGGTGGGTGGGGGTGTGTGTGGAACTCTGCTGCCCCTGCCAAATGAGAGCAAAAACATCTGGATATTTCCAGGCAAAGAGCAAAAACATCTGGATACTTCCAGGGCCCTCAGAAAAACAAATGTGGGCATCTTCACGCTAGGAGTAAATCAGAGGGAGTTGCCTCATAACCCAGCACAGGACTTCCTAGATGTTACTCGGGCTCCTCTGGGTCCTCCCCTGGAGGTGTGTGGCGTGTATGTGTGGGTATGCAGGGATGCATGCGGTGTGGCGGAGGGTGCAATTCGGGACTTAACACTTACTAGAAGTGAGGGCAGAAGGAAGTGCCAGCAGAAGGAGAAGGAGAAAGAAAGAGAGGACATTAGGCCTTTGGGGTTCTGACTTGGGCCAGGCTAGGATTCCTTCATTCAGAAGCTGAGCCAGGAACACTCAGTTGTAATTCTTCCCATAAAGAGCGACTCCTGTGGCCACTCCTCCCTCTGGGGTCCCCTGCCCGGCCGCTGCCAGTGAGCTGGGTCCCTCTGTGCCCCAGCCCTCACCCAGGCAGCCGCAGCTCTTGCATCTCCACCTCTTGCATCTCCACCTCTTGCTTGCCTTGCTCCTCCCCAGCGCACTGGTCACCTCTTCAGCATGCAGAGGGCTTTCCTTTCCTCCTCAGCGACCCCAGGACGTTAGTTCTCTGTCCCCAGGGAGACGATGACCCTAAATTCCTTCCCTTGGGATCACTTCCTTTTGGGAACACACATGTAATAGGACTGTCTCCTCCCGAGCCCACCCCACCCACCCCACCGCCTCACTTTTAGTTTAGTTTCAGGCCATCCTATTTCCAAGGCAGGGGCAGGTTCTTCCCCCTGAACCCAGGTTTTCTCCCCATCCTATAGGCTGCTTGGAATAGAGGAGCTGCTCTGTGTGGCCACAGCACTTGGCTAAAAAATGTCAGGAATGTGGAACTTTATTTCCCCCCTCCTTCCTTTCCAGCTTTCTCTTTCTTCTCTCTGCTTTCCGGAGAGGCAGCACAAGGGGAGTTTTCTACTCAGCTGTTGGTCCTTGAGTCCTTTCTTAGGTGGAGTCTGGCCTGACCATCATGCAGGGTGTGGGCGGCTGGTTGGGGTTTGTGTGTATCAGATTTGAAAGTCACCCCCTCTCGCCTTCCAGTGTCCCGTTCTGTGCCACGTTTCAAACTGAAACAGGCAGAGGAAGAAGAAAACTTAGCAAATGGAGAATAAGGGAAAAACGGGGTGCATGGAAGAGAGAGGAAGCAATTTATATACTACCTTTAAAATGTCATTTCGAGACAGAAACTTTTTTTTTTTAAGCTCATTTACAGGCTCTGCAGCTGCAATGAAATGTTTCGAAAATTCTGAGCCATTTGTTGGTTTGGTTTCTGTCTGGTCTGTGATGACTTAAGGGTTTAAGCCCCAAAGGAGTTCCTGGTAGTGGCTGGTTTTTGCTTTTTAATTGTTTTGGAGACAGATGTGGCAGATCTACCTTTTCTCCAGGAACAATCTCCCCCGTTCCTGACGCTGTGATCGACTTGTCAGCATGAAATGTTTGCAGTGTATGCAGTGGGAGCCCACTGTGGCACAGCTTGCCAGGCCATAGGTGCCATGGCACCAATTCACATCCTCCCAGGCATACCTGTAGGCATTGTAAGCTGAAATGTTGGCATCATAAAACAATTCTGCATCAGTTGTGTTAATAGAAAGAAGTATATAAATGGCACAGACATACATCTGTGGACATGGGTCATCTTTCTTTGACTGACTTAGCATAAGCTTTTAAAGAAGTTCCTTTGCCTGTTTTTATAGTTCCTGACTTTACGCATCTCCCACTTTAGCCTTTGACGTAATCCATCAATGGTGTTCTAGAGAAGTTAATCAGAGGAAACCGAGGAGGAGGTGTCCCTTACTCTCTTGAGCACCCTTGTTCTGCGGTTGGATTTCTATGTGCATGGCTCAGTGATTTGAGCAGCAGAGCAGAAATTTGCAGCTGTATTTTCTACTGGTCAAGCCTCAGATGTAATCCTATCCTATGGGATGTAAGGACACAGGGGTCATTCTATTTCTTTCCTTGGCAAAAACGTTATATTCAGAAAAGTGGCATTAAAAATACCCAGCACTGTGTCTGGCACATGGGCACTTAATCTATGGTCTCAACAACTCCACTGATGACTGTTGCTGTCGGCTTTGTGTTGGGTCTGTGAGTCAACCTTCCACTCACTGGGCATCCTGGCTGGATTTCGTTGTAGAGATGACATGTTTTGAGATGGAGACCTTTCCCCCAAGTGCTCCAGTGCTCACTATCTATTGTCCAAATGGACCGATCTGTACCCCAGGACCCTCCCTTCCCACAGAACCTTGTGGTGTGGCTGCCCCACAGACAACATCTGCTTTCTCTGCGACATCCCTCTTTATCAGAACATGGGCCATGGGTACTGGAGAGGGTCTTAGGGCTGCCACTGTCAGCTTTGCAGAGAAGTAAAAACCACAAGGAGACTGCCCTGCAAGTTAAATAGGTACCACTGTTCTCTTGCTTGCTCTGTTGTCTGAACCCTCAGTCGCTCATTTCTTGGGAGCACTGTCCAGACCGGTCACAACAGAGCGCCTTAGTCTTGACTGTTTGTAGAATAACATGTGTTGCTATGGTGAAAGCTTCACTCTGGCAGGCATGAGCTCCTTTCTGATCTGCTGCTTCGTGGGCAGGGGCCCCAGAAATCACTCTGTGGCATAGCTGATGTACCTCTCATTCCCACCCTGATAAATGACGAAGCCGGAGGGTTGATAAGAGCGGATTAGAGTTCCCGAACTACAGAAGTGCTTTCTAATCAGCGAGAGCACTATTAGCAGGCTTTGGTGGGAAACTTCACTGATAGTATCTCTTAACCTTTTTATCCAGCTCTGTGTATCTGGTATCCACTGGTACCTAATGGTTAAAGAAAGGGAAAAAGAAAAAAAAAGAAAAGAAAACAGTAAAGCTACTAACGTGGTTCCTGAACTCTTATTTCCTGAGCAGACCTTTATCTTTTATACATTCTATTACTTTGCCCTGATATACCTCTACTGTCTCAAATGTCCCACAGTACAGGAGAACCAAACCTAATTTAGTCACAGCTGGTTGATGTTGCGTGTTAACTGTGCGGTTTACAGAGTTTTGCAAGTGAGTCTTGCAAAGAGTGCTTGCTTTTCAGCAGGGGAAATGGAGCCAGATTATGCGTGGGGGGCTTGAGGCCTTTGGAGCCCTCTGGTGAGTTTGTAAGAGCCTAGTGTTAGGACAGGGGCTGCTCTGTGGCTCTCTCCACCGAGCCACGTTGCCTCCTGCCGGCTTCCCTCGTTTGTCTGGAGGGGTTGGCAGCACTTTACATCTGTGAAATGCTTGACTAGCCTCACCCTGTAATCGGGATGGTTTATGGAAGTTGTCATACCCATCCAGAGCCTGGCTTCTAGAGGAGAGGCTTGGCCAAGCACCATCCACTCCGAGTTAGAGTCAGAGCCAAAATAAGAATTCTGCAATGTCTGGCTCGCATTTAGAGCTCAGCCTTGATGCTTCCACAAATGGGGCGTCTATGGAATGTAGCCACGGGCTGCTTTATTTTTCTTTGTCTGAATGGAATCTGTTTATTACCTGCAAGTAATGTCTGTGGGTCCTTGTTCCACTTGGAGGCTTTTCTGCCTGGAACGATCATAGAAATTTGCATCTCCCTGAAAGAGACTACAGAGAAGGACCAAAATGTGTGTATGTGTCACAGGTGAACATAGGCAAATGGATAGACGCTTTCCCTCCTATTAAAATCACTGCTTGCTGCTACCTAACATTGGTGTAAGAAAAGATGCTTCTGGCTGTTATATCTTCACTGCCTGTATCATCAAGTTAATATAGCCATAGCTCAAAGGCATATCGTATTTTACAAGTTTAAGACTTTAGGGGGAACCTAAGAAGTCCTCTACTGTGTTTCCCTACAAAAGAAGAAAATAAGACCCCCAGAAGCTGGGAGATTTGCCCATGACAGTAGAGTGGATTTTTGGCAAAACTGAGGCTTCAACCCATGCCTTCTGACTCATGTCTGGTGTGTCTTCTACACGTCTGCTCACTGGAATTCTAGATTCTACCTTTGAGTGCCAATGTATGTGCAGAAATCTTGAAACTGAGTGCTACGTTCTTTGATTTGTTTATGGAGAGCCTGAGTACCTGCTGTGTGCCCGTGTTGAGCTCTGGGAGTGCAGAGATGAATAGGTCGGGTCCTGGTCCTCAAAGAGGTCACAGTGTGGTAGCTTAAAGCTGATACACTATTTGTGGATTGGAGTCTGGTCTTGAACTTGATGTGAGTGGCAGGTGTGACCTCAGATTGGTGGGCCTCAACCTCCAGCCATTGTTTTTGGTGGAAGATTAGTTTATTAAACCTTCACACCCTACATGTCGGTGGTCAATATTCAGAGAAGAGTGGTGGTCACTCCTAGATACCTTGTGAGGCACAGCTGGTGTCCTTATATGTATGATACTGCTTAAAGGCAGTCTGGGCTGCTATAACAAAAATACCTAATATTTGGTAGCTTAAGCAACCCACATGCATTTCTTACGATTTTGAAGGCCAGGCAAGTCTAAGATCAAGGTGCTGGCAGATTTGGAGTCTGGTGAGGGTCCACTTCCTGGTTCATAAACAGTCATCTCCTTTCTCTGTCTTCACATGGCAGAATGTGAGGGGTAGGGGGGGAGAGAGAGAGATAGAGATAGAGATAGATATCTCATGGATCTCTATTATAAGGGCACTAATCCCATTCATGAGGGTTATAGCCCCATGACCTAATCACCTCCCAAAGTCTCCACCTCCTAATACCATCACATTGAGAGTCAGGATTTCACCATAGGAATTTGGGGGTGGGGGGGCACAAACATTCAATCCAATATAGGCAGAGTGTGTGTGTGTGTGTTTGTATATGTGCAAGTGCAATTTCTAGTACCGGGAGGCTTATACTGAGTTAGGAAAACTCTTCCATATAGTTTCTTAAGACTTTAAGTGTCAAACCCCAGCATGATCCATAAGGTTCCTTTTGGGTTGGTGGAGTTGATGATCATACCCGTGGTGGGAAGGGTGTAATCCTCTGAGCCGCAGGTGCCCTGCCTTTAAAAATAGGGAGAGAACTTCTTAAAGCTCCTGAATTTTGCAAGGACAGAGTATTGCTAGTTTGATCAGTTTGTTCCTTCATCTTTTTTTATAAAGATGTAGATATTCTCTCTTAGGGAATATTTCATTTTTTCTTTTTGCAGAGAATTTTAAAAAAAGACTATAGAGTACTCTACTGCTATTATGAAAACTTCCACAGCTTTGATGGGGAGAAGGATGTACCTACCTCAGGACAAATAATTGCATGGTTTAGGCAATTACGTCCCTGTTTCCTCTTGTTTCAAGGAATGCCCAGGACCATGCTAGTTGGTCAGCAAAGGTTGATGGCCTGGTCAATGTACTGGGCAGTGCTGGACTCTATGGAGAGAGAGCACTGAAGGTCAGTGGGAACGTGGCTTAGGCTTAGGGTTAGAGGTGCTGGGGATGTATTATCAGCTTCTCTCCTGAGAATTGAGAGAAGTCTGGGAGCTCTTGACCTGATGGAGCAATCCTGGGATAAACAGGCCTTCCCTCCAGCCATTCCTGGAGTCCTGCAGGAAGTCACAGGGCCTGCTTCACAATGCCTGGTTTCCTGCAGAGAAGAATTCCTCAGAACTTGGAGCAGAATTGGAACTTTTCAGACCTGATGCTTCTGGAGTTTAGAGTGTGTTTTTAGTTTGTAGTCTGACTTTGCACTGGATCAACTTTTGACCTTGATGGGCAAGGAATAACTTGTTTGTATGGATTTTGTGACTGTTTGGAAGAGGGAAGTTGAAATGAAAAGGAACAGGTGATAGTTCATTTTTTTTAAAAATAGCAGTTTGAGCATGAAGGCTAGAACACGTGCTCCTCTTCCAGAGTCCTTGAAGTGTGAGCTGTGGCTGGTGCCCATGGAGGGCCTGCAGCAGGCAGGCGTGCGGTAGGAGGGGCGAAGACCAGGCCTGGATCCTTCCATTAGGTAGCCGTGTGGCCCATGCAAGACCCTTCACCGCTGTGGACCTCACTTGCTCTGTGGGCGTGTCGACTGGTAGCTCAATCATGCCTTCGTACCACAGGCATGTAGAACAGGGTTGGGAAATGTGCATAAAACTTAAGTTGCCCATCAGAAAATGGGAGAGGGAAGGAGGCACCTTCCCCCAACCATATAGATTTAGGAACAGTAACTACAGTAACTTTGTGCCTCTATTAGGTTAGTGGGCTCAGTTTCTGATCTTGGTTTCATTTCTTATTTAAATCGAAATTACATTCTTGCCTAAATTTGGGTTTGGCATGGAATATGGCTTAGCAGAACCCATGGTGGCGAAGGAGAAAAATCCATGTATGAGAAAGAAATCCTTGTCTGGGCTTGGCTTTGTCACTTTCATGTCAGAGGCCCTGTGGCCTCTCCATGGCTGACCAGGAGACCTGGGAGGAGCAAGAGGGAGTCCCTAACCCTGGCAGTGTGGCTCATGCCCTCTGCTTTGCCAAGTCAGATTGTATTAAACCAGTCCTGAGTGTGGTCTGGGACCCTGAGCTTGAGAGAGTGTTTCCATATTCAGTGACACGCTTATCACATAGACACATCTGTGGCTTTTTTTTTTTTTTTTTTGAGACAGAGTCTCACTCTGTTGCCCGGACGAGAGTGCGGTGTGTGGCATCAGCCTAGCCCACAGCAACCTCAAACTCCTGGGCTCAGGTGATCCTCCTGTCTCAGCCTCCCGAGTAGCTGGGACTACAGGCATGTGCCACCATGCCTGGCTAATTTTTTCTATATATTTTTAGTTGGCCAATTAAGTTCTTTCTATTTTTAGTAGAGACGGGGTCTCACTCTTGGTCAGGCTGGTTTTGAACTCCTGACCTTGAGCCATCCTCCCGCCTCGGCCTCCCAGAGTGCTAGAATTACAGGTGTGAGCCACTGCGCCTGGCCAAGTGGCTTATTATTATTTTTTTCAGATCAATGGGGTGACCTTAGTGTCTGAACCTGATACCTAGTGTCTGTGATCTGCCACCACCCCCTCAACAGAGCTCTAGTACTGTTAGTTCTGCAAGTTCCCACTTCCTTTCGCTGGCCTCTTCACCTACTCTGAACAGAAATGGCATGCTTCCTGCCTTAGAATAATGGGGATAGATTAAAAGCAACACAGGAGAGGAGAAAGTGTTGTACAGAGATGCATCTGTACTTGATCACATTCTTTTGAAGCCTAGTTTCAAGTAGGAATTATCCATTGTAGTTAATGTTTGACATATCACAATTTTTGACAGCTCACACTTGTGCCGTCCAGTATAGTAGCTATTAGCTACATTTGGCTATTTAAATGTAAATTCATTATAATAAAATGAAATAAAAGTTCAGTTTCTCAGTGTGTTACACTAGCCACATTTCAAGGGCTTAGTTGTGTGGATATAGAACATTTTGATTATTTAGGAAGTTCTCTTGAATAGTGGTGGTTTGCACATTGTTTTACGAGTTTGCTTTTTTGTTTTTGTAGTAATAAATAGTAAGAGATCATTGTGGTGTGGTTATGTTAGGAAACCATCAGAGGCCATGGATTGCAGTGGTCAGGGTCATGACCTTAGATTTAGACTGCCTGAGTTTGAATTCTGCTTTTCTACCTCCTAGCAGTGCCATCTAGGCAATTTATTTAGGATAATAATACATCATAGAGTTGTAGGCGGATTGGAAATGTTAGTACAAATACAGCACTTAGGAGAGGGCTTGGTATAGGGTGAGAGCCCAATCCATGTTATTTATCATTATCACATTCAGAAAGTATTGGCAAGATACCTTGACTGTGTAGATCTCCTGTTTGTGGCTGCCACATCCGTTTGGGACATAGCTGAGAAATAGGATGCAGGTTGGAGCAGCCCGATGGTGGCTGCAACCCTGGGTCATGATGCCATGTCCTCTGCACCCAGGCTAGCCCTCAGGCCCTTGTTTGAAGCCCACCTACATGTACTCATGTGCAGTTATATGAAGCTTGTATTCTGTTTCCCAAGCTTACAGGAGAAGAAAAAGTAAGAAAATGGGAGAAGAGGCTAGGATAAGTAGACTGGTAGTAGCTGGCAGTTGGGAGATAGGCTATCCATTATAAGAAATGAAAACAAAAAAACCATGAATACCTGGTGTCATTTATTGTATGAGCAAACAGCTTCAGTAGATTTTGAGGTTCTTAAGATAGAAAGTACAGCACTATACTTGATCATAATGATGATCCTGTAGGTCCATGAAAAACTAAAGGATATGCAGTGTACTCATATAGATTTTTAAAAAGATTTTCATCCACAGCGATTTATGTCAAAGTTTTAAACCTAAATCTGTGACAATCAGGAAAAGTTGGCCATCCAGACTGATTAATTCCCGGAAATTTCTGGAGAGCTACAGTATTATAGCCTTGAATTAAAAAGCAAAGTTGGTCTGCTGTACAGTACATTTTAATACCCTAGAAATGTAAAGGAAACATTTTTGGCATTCTTATCACCCAGCCTGGGAAAGATCCTCATTCAACCCTGTTCAACCATCCAGCCATTCGATTTAAAAAAAAAGAAAATCTGGCTGGGCGCGGTGGCTCACGCCTGTAATCCTAGCACTCTGGGAGGCCAAGGTGGGAGGATCGCTCAAGGTCAGGAGTTCCAAACCAGCCTGACCAAGAGCAAGACCCCATCTCTACTAAAAATAGAAAGAAATTAATTGGCCAACTAAAAATATATAGAAAAAACTAGCCGGGCATGGTGGCACATGCCTGTAGTCCCAGCTACTCGGGAAGCTGAGGCAGTAGGATCACTTGAGCACAGAAGTTTGAGGTTGCTGTGAGCTAGGCTGATGCCATGGCACTCACTCTAGCCCAGGCAGCAGAGTGAGACTCTGTCTCAAAAAAAAAAAAAAAAAAGAATAATTCACAGATGCATAAGAACAACATGGTATCTGGGATTTGCTTTAACTTCAGAAAAAAAGGGAGGGAGTAGATGAAACAAGAGTAGCAAAACTTTGATAATTCTAAAATCTGGGTGACGTGTATACAATGATTCATTGGACTATTCACTCTGTTTTTGTGAATGTTTATAATTTTCCATAATAAATACTTTATTAAAACTCATAGGTTAGAAATAGAATTAACAGAAAGACAACGTTAAAAGTTTTAAATAAAGCATATTTCTAATGAAAACCCATGGCCAGTGTTTACAGAGCTTGATATAAAATGTGAAGACTTGTGGGAATGCAAATATACTTGCATTTATTTATAATCACCAATGATGATAATCCAGGCAAAACTCTTATCCTTTGAAGAAGAATATAGAAAGAAATAATTGTAAATTTCCTAATTGTGCTTCCTTAGAAAATAAACTCTTTGCTTTATGCTTTTCATATGCCAATAGAGATTTTTCATACTATTTATTACTAATGTTATAATTATTTGTTATTGCAGTGAAATTCCTGATATGCAACTGTATAGTTTTTTTTAAGAGACAGGGTCTCGCTCTGTTGACAGGGCTGGCCTCCTTCCCTATCTTTCAAACTGACATATCTCCCTTGCTAATGGCTAACAGCCAAATTAGTACTGCAATAAATTACCTTTTTGGCATGTAGACAAACATTGATCTTAAAAAATGGTAATCGTGTTACTGTTTGCTTTTGATTTTTTGCTAGATTTGATGTAGGCCCAATTCTCAAACAAGAAACCATTCCTGTGCCACCCAAGAGCACCACAAAGGAATTAGAAGCAGTGTTGTCAAGACTGGGTGCTAACATGGTACACTTCTCCAATATCCTACTGCTTTTGATTGATTTAGTAGAATTCCTAAGTGGTTATGATGAAAAGAACAATTTTATGATATGTAATTTTAAGCTCTGTAAAAAAAAAGTGGTTTCTATCTCTGGCTTTCTAAAAATTAGCCTGGCATTTCTGATCTCATATAGATCTTTGAGGATTTACACAGAGTGGGTACTTAATAAAATATTTCAAATGAAACGGATGATCTTATATGGTCCACTACATTTCACAGTGAGGCCTTTAGACTATTCTTCCCAATTTCACTGTCCTCACTCTCATGTATATACCTTGCACCCCCGTCAGACTGAACTAACAGCAACTTCCTAAGTGACTCTTAACTTTCCTCCCACTTCTGTTGCCTAGGTTCACATCATTTGCATCTATTAATGTATGTACTGGAATTTTGTTGATCACCCTACCTATAGATGATCTTTCCTCTCTGTGGCTTTGTATAGCTCATTGAGCTCATTTAATCTGCATGCAGGAGAAGTTAGGTAAATCTTTAACGACTAAATTCATGTTTTTCATATGAACTAGTCAATTTTATAAAGAGGAAATTTTTTCCCAACTATATTGATGGTATTTTCTATTCTAGGCACTCACCTCTGAAATGATCTCATAATAGTGGCTGCCAGCATTGGCTGTGTGCCAGACTCTTCTAGATACCCCATGGATTTTTTTTAACCCTCCCAACAAACCTTTTAGGTAGTTGTAGCTGTCAGTTGTTTCACAGCTGATGACAACATTGAAGGTCACAGACAAATAACTTTTCCACAGTGAGACAGCTAGCAGGTGGTAGAACTGGGATTTAAACTCAGAGCGTGTGACTCTAGAGTACTTCCTCCTGTGAGGCTCCACTGCTTTCCTTCCTGGGAGGTGAGAGTGGATAACTGAGCACAGGCTGTACTGATGCTAAAAGCTTGCACAGCCAGGCAAAGCCCAGCATTCTCTGAAAGTGAATCAATGACTCTGCAGAGAGCAGCATCTCTACTGAGAGTCCATTGAGTGGACATACATCCTCACAGCTTAAGCCAATTTGCTACCTTACCCTGCTGCACATCTCTTTTAAAGTTTTAGGTCATTTCATGGTACTGAATTATAATGTTTCTGCTTTTGTTCTTCTGTTCCTCTTGAAAATATCACTCTTTTTTTTTCCTGTAGCTCATTTCAGTTTTGAAAAATTTGCCTGAAAGTCTGAACAATGGAAGGCAACAGCCAACGGAGGGGGTGACATATGGTGAGTGAAGCCTGTAGAGCCTCTCACAACTTCCAAAAGGTTTTGTTTGTTATGATGGCATCTGAGTACTCTGGCTTCTTCACTGTACTTTTCCCTTAATTTTAACTAAAGATTGAGTGTCCATTGTATGTCCTTTTCCAAAGAATGTTTGGTAAGCTCTTATTCCCCCTCTTAGCATATAGCCTTATGAAGGATTGGACATTTTTTTCCCCAACTTCTTATTTTGAAAGTATTAAACAGATAAATTGAAAGACTAGTATAATGAACATTGGTTTACCGCAAACTCAACAATTACTAATGTTCGGGCCGGGTGTGGTGGCTCACGCCTGTAATCCTAGCACTCTGGGAGGTCGAGGCAGGAGGATGCTCAAGGTCAGGAGTTCGAAACGAGCCTGAGCAAAAGCGAGACCTCATCTTTACTAAAAATAGAAAGAAATTAATTGGCCAGCTAAAAATATATAGAAAAAATTAGCCGGGCATGGTGGCGCATGCCTGTAGTCCCCACTCTGTCTCAAAAGAAAAAGTTCTTAGGAAGAGTATTTCATAGATGATACTGTGTTTCAGTGACATTTGTTTCTATTTGTTTTTAATTTTAGGGATTCTTTTTTTTATGATTTAATTTTATTTTTTCAATATGTAAAACATATACCTGACTCAAAAGTTAAAACTATTCAAAAGGTTATACTGATAAATCTTACTTTTGTCCCTTCCAGTCATAGGTCTCACTTCAGTTAGCCAGGCTATAGGTTGTACCAAAGCTAGTGAAGCTAAGTTTGGTCACTTGGTTGAGATAGTGACCACCAGATCTTTCCAGTGTAAAGACGTATTTTCCCTTTTGGGATTAGCAGGTAATCTGTGGGATAATACTTTGGTACTGTGCAAATATCCTGTTCCCTAACAACCTTTCACATAATGGTTTTAGCACAGATCGATATTCCTTGCCTGAATGAATTATTTTGTTAGGGATTATAAAATGGTGATTTTTCAGTTCCTTTTACATTTAATAGTTGGTATTGTTCTGGAAAGAAGAGTTTTTCTTCCTTAATTGGGGATGAATTTTAGTTCTTCCTAAAACGGGGGTAAAGGCGTCATTCTTTCTCTTTAATTGTCAGTTTTTAGAGCAAGGACTTGGTACCATAATCACCTTCAATTATGGTGGCAAATAAATACTTTTTAATATCATTTGGCTCATAGATTTTAATTTATTGTGTTTTACAGTATATTATAGTCCTAATACTTTGTGCTGCTCAAATTTCCCAAGTTTGGCCAGTGGGAACCGCATAAAGTTGGGGGTTCCTACATCCTTTTGACACTCCCCACTCCCTGCTGGTTTTGAGTGCTTCCTTGCTTTCTACTGCAGTATGCACCAGGCTCGCCTTGTAAATTCTCTGGACTGCGTTGGACTCAGCCATTTCTCCAGGGAGCCCGCGTTCATTTTAGTGGGGTAGATATGTAGAGACCATATGGTACAACAGTGTGTCCCAAAATAGGACGTCAATGGACAAAACTAGAAATAAAGAAAATATTCAAGTTTATATTGTTTATGATTCAACTTTAACATTGGGGGTTTTCTTTATATTTTTTCTTATACTACCTATCTTTTTAAAATGAATGTTAACCTATTTATTTGTTATACATAAAATAATTTCAATATTATAATACCAATATTATTATACTGCTAATAGTAGAACTATCAAGTAAGATTTAAGATTTCTTTGCAGTTTTTTTTTTTGTCTTTAGAATATATCCTACTATGTGCCTGTAATCCTAGCACTCTGGGAGGCCGAGGCGGGAGGATCGCTCAAGGTCAGGAGTTGGAAAGCAGCCTGAGCAATAGCGAGACCCTGTCTCTACTAAAAATAGAAAGAAATTAATTGGCCAACTAAAAATATATAGAAAAAATTAGCCGGGCATGGTGGCGCATGCCTGTAGTCC
>CAUYRT010011822.1:0-15071 GCA_963574885.1 Lepilemur ruficaudatus
AAGGTCAGGAGTTCAAAACCAGCTTGAGCAAGAGCGAGACCCCGTCTCTACTAAAAAATAGAAAGAAATTAATTGGCCAACTAAAAATATATAGAAAAAATTAGCCGGGCATGGTGGCGCATGCCTGTAGTCCCAGCTACTTGGGAGGCTGAGACAGGAGCATCGCTTGAGCCCAGGAGTTGGAGGTTGCTGTGAGCTAGGCTGATGCCACGGCACTCACTCTAGCCCGGGCAACAGTAAGACTCTGTCTCAAAAAACAAACAAACAAACAAACAAATAAAAAACAAAGAAACAAACAAAAAAAGAACAGAGGCTTGAAGGAGAGGGAATTTATTGATGGAGAAGGCAGAGCTTGTTTTAGACTAAAAGATCAAAGAGAGGGAAAACTAAAGATGCAAGATAGTTGAAATAATGCCCAGTCTTGGAAGAAAAAGGGCTAAGAAAGGAATGGGAACCCTAGATCTGGGGTGAGAAGTCCTTACCAAAGAAGGAGAAAAATGTTTTTTGTACCATTATTTAAATAGTGAAAAATTGTGAATGACTTAAATACCATATAAAGATACATAGATATTGACAAAACCACAAGAATGGAAAGAGTGAGAATAGTATTAGAATATTATGCCATTTATAAATAAATACATTAGGTGTGTTTATATATTAAAGACAATAAACCTTTTTTTATAATAAGTATTTTTTATTTTAAAGTTACAATAATATAGCTCTGTGCAAATGAAACAAATAATACAGTTGAGTTTATTCAAAATCCTCCACATTCCTCCAGCATGGTGTATACTCAAGGCTTAATATAAAGCTATAGTGATCAAAATTGTGGTGGGCCAGGCACGATGGCTTACAGCTATAATCCTAGCACTCTGGTAGGATCGCTTGAGCTCATGAGCTCACGACCAGCCTGAGCAAGAACTAGACCCCCCGCTCTACTAAAAACAGAAAAATTAGCTGGGCATCAGGGCAGGGACCTGTAGTCTCAAGCAGTTGGGAGGCTGAGACAGGAAAACTGCTCGAGCCCAAGAATCTGAAGTTGCAGTGAGCTATGATGATGCCATTGCACTCTACATGGGGCAACAGAGCAAGACTCTGTCTCAAAAAAAAAAAAAGTGTGGTATCGGTGAAAAAACAAAGAGATCAGTGAAACACAATATAGAGCCCCAAAATTGATCCATACAAATAAAATAAACGGATCTTTGACAACAGAACAAAGGCAATTCAAGGAAGAAAAGATAGTCTTTTCTTTTTTTTCTTTTTTTGAGACAGAGTCTCACTCTGTTGCCTGGGCTAGAGTGCCGTGGCATCAGTCCAGCTCACAGCAACCTCAAATTCCTGGGCTCAAGCAATCCTCCTGCCTCAGCCTCCCGAGTAGCTGGGACTACAGGCATGCCCCATCATGCCCAGCTAATTTTTTCTATATATTTTTAGTTGGCCAATTAATTTCTTTCTATTTTTAGTAGAGATGGGGTCTTGCTCTTGCTCGGGCTGGTCTTGAACTCCTGACCTTGAGCGATCCTCCTGCCTCGGCCTCCCAGAGTGCCAGGATTACAGGTGTGAGCCACCACACCTGGCTGAAAAGATAGTCTTTTCAATAAATGGTACTGGAACAAGTGAACATGCAAAATACGAGTCTAGACACAGACAGACCTGACACCTTTCACAAAAAATCAACTCAAAATTGATCATAGACCTAAATGTAAATACTACAACTTCTAGTAGATAACATAAGAGAAAACCTAGGTGACCCTGGGTTTGGCAACAATTTCTTAGATAAAATGACAAAAATCCATGAAAGAAATAATATTAGACTTCATTAAAATTAATAACTCTTGCTCTGTGAAAACATTATTAACAGAATGAAAACACAAAATATAGACTGGAAAAAAATATTTGCAAAACACATGATAAACGACTTGTATCCAAAATATACAAAGGACACTTAAAACTCAACAATAAAAGAATGAACAACACAATTTTATTTTATTTTATTTATTTATTATTTTTTTTGAGACAGAGTCTCACTCTGTTGCCCGGGCTAGAGTGCTGTGGCATCAGCCTCGCCACCGAGTAGCTGGGACTACAGGCATGCCCCATCATGCCCAGCTAATTTTTGGCCAATTAATTTCTTTCTATTTATAGTAGAGATGGGGTCTCGCTCTTGCTCAGGCTGGTTTCAAACTCCTGACCTTGAGCAATCCTCCCAACCTCGGCCTCCCAGAGTGCTAGGATTACATGCGTGAGCCACCGCGCCTGGCCGAACAACACAATTTTAAATGGACAAAAGATTTGAACAGACATCTCAACAACGTATACAAAAGGCAAGTAATCATATGAAAAGATGCTCATCTTCATATGTTACTAGGGAATTGCAAAATGAAACAGTAAGATACTATTAATATTACATACCTATGAAATTGGCTAAAATCTATAACACTGACACCACCAAATGTTGACAAGGATATGAAACAACAAGAACTCTTCAAAATAGTACAGTCACTTACGAATACAGTCTTGCAGTTTCTTATAAAGCTAAACATAGGCTTACCATATAATTCAGTAATTGCTTTCTTAGGTATTTACTCAATCGTGTTGACAACTTAAGTCCATACAAAATCCTGCACACAAATGTTTGTAACAGTTTTATTCATAATATCGAAAGACGCAAGCAATCAAGATGCTCTTCAATAGGTGAATGGATAAACTGTGGTACTCCTATAATGATGGAGTTACTCAACAATGTAAAAAAATTAGTTATCAAGCTAAGAAAGGCATAGAGTAACTTAACTTAAATGTAAACTGCTAAGTGAAAGCAGCCAGTCTAAAAAGGCTACATACCATATGATTCCAACTATAGTATATGATATTCTAGAAAAGGCAAAATTATAGAAATAATAAAAAAATCTGTGTTTGCCAGGGGTCAGGTGAGGGAGGAGGGCTGAATAGGTGGTGCACAAAGCATTTTGGGGGCAGTGAAACTATTCCGTATGAGACTGTAATGGTGGGTAGGTGACATTATATATTTGGCAAAACCTATAGAACTGTACAGTACAAAAACTGAAACTTTACATAAACTATGGCCTTTGGTTAATAACAACGTATCAATATATTGGTTCATCAATTATAATGAATGTGCCACACTAATGCAAGATGTTTATAACAGGAGCACGGTGGGTGCAGTGGAGGGCAGGATATGGGATCTCTTTGTATTTTCTGCAAAGTACAACAGTTCTGCAAAGCTAAAATTCCTCTAAAAAATAGCCTCTTAGAAAAGCAAAAAAAGGGGGGTAAATATTTGTGGAATGATTAAAGGATGAATGAATCAATTCTAGTCTCTTTCTTTTATCAAGGTGAAATTCACATACATAAAATTAACCATTTTAAAGTGCACAATTCAGTGACATTTAGTAATGGACTAGAGAAACGATCCCTGAAAGTACAGTCTTTACGTTTAGTAAATGCACACGGTTGTGAGACCATCATCTCTATCTAGTTACAAAACATTTTCATCACCTCCAAAGGAAACTCCTTATGCAGTGTGTGGAGCAGGTTCTGTGGCTAGCAAGTGCACCGGAGCAGGCTCCCGGGAGTTGAAAGAAGAGACCAGCGGCAGCGGGCTGATGAGACGTGCTCTTTAGGGTTGGGGGGGGAGGTGCAGCCGAGGTGAGAGCATGGCCGAGAACATGGCGAGCACTTATGTATGGCTCAGAACAATACTGGCAACATGCCATGGGAAAGCATGATCACATGGGTTCACACAGGAGATAACACCTTGGTTACATAACTGTGCTACGTCATGTCTCCCCAGAAGGCCACCTGAAGACACACCAGCCATCATTTTAGTTTGGCCTAAGAAACCTATTGTCTATACAAATGAATTTCCCCTACATCCGTTAAGCAGTCTCTTCCCATCCCCACTTTGTCCCCAGTTCCTGGCAACCAGGAATCTGTTTCTATAGATTTGGCTGTTCAGAATATTTCATATAACTCACATCATACAATACATGATCTTTCAAGTAAAAGTCCAGAGTTAAGGGAGGGCTTTCAGTCTGAAGATGGCCGCCACAGTGGCAAAGCATCCGGGCCTGCCTACAGTAGTAATCGGCTTGTTTCCTTTTGTTAGAAAAATTCCTCGGACCACTGTGTCGAGTGAGCTGAGAGAACTCTTTGCATAATTTAGCCATATACAAAAGTGCTTTGTACCTTTTGACAGACTGGCTTTCAAAAAGGCTTGGGTTAGGTTCAGTTTTCTACAGAAGAACTTCAGAATACACCACAACAGGAAAATCAGAGACATCATTGCTGCTCCACATTCAAACTCAAAGATCAAAAGTTTTGCAAGGGGATCAAACGTCTGATGGACAGAAAGATTTTTAAGACTATTCCTGCCTATTAAATAAGGTTAACATAACTGAAATAAAAGAGGAAAGTCCAGAGGTAGGTGGTCTAGGGCTGGTATGGTGACCCTCCTCCTCAGTGTCTTCATCCAACAAGGCTTCTTGCTGCTCACCACTCAGATACCCCTACAGTGTGGCCCTTAGCATCAAAGTTCAAGATGGCAGCTTGAGCGCCAGCCATCACAGCCACATTCTAATCATCAGATGGGGGAAGGGACAAAGAAGGGGAAAAGGGCAAAAAACAACTGCCTTTTAAGGAAAGTTCTCAGCAGCCGCCATATGACCCTTCTGCTTATTCCTCTCATTGGCTAGGGCTTAGTCGCATGACACATCTAGCTGGAAGTTGAGGCTTGAACTAGTGGAGGCTGTGAGGCTATGTGCTCAGTTACAAATCAGGGTTTCTGTCAGTAGGGAAAAAGAGGTGAACGAATATTTGGGGACAGCAAGCAGCATCTTCTATACAGCCAACTTGACAAGGCTGACCTCAAATTCTGACCTGTTGGTGGCATAAGAAGACACATGCTTCATCCTGAAAACATGCTCCTAGAATCTGGGAGAAGAGATTCCCATTTCAAACAAACACTGCAGACCAGAGAGGGTGTTCAAGTGACCCCTACCATGGCCCATTCGTGGAAGAGGATGGGTGGGACTGGGGGCTGGAATGGAGTTGGGATTGAGCAGCCAGTCCTCACAACCAGCGCCTCAGAGGAGCTGCCCTGAACGCAGGGGCCCTGCCACTGAAAAGACGAGGTAGGGATGAGACAGGAGTGAAGACAACTAAGAAGGGAAGGGCAGTTTCATTAGCAGTGAGGAAGCAACTGGTCAAAAGTTGAAGGGAATGAATTAGGCTTTACTATAGAAACCAATGTTCTCAAATACACAGATGTAGACAAGAATTTGGAAAACAGAAAAGAAAAAATATCAGCCTTGGTTCTGACACCACTATACGACTTTTGGAATATTTCTTTCTGGCTTCTTCTATTCCTGTGAGAGGTATTTTGTTTTATTTTAAACACAGATACTGTAAACATACTAGATACACCATTTGGTACTCTGCCTTTTTCAGGTAACATTAACATAGGAGCATTTTTCATGTTATATAACATTCTTTGTGGAAGCCAAATCGTGAGCTGGTTAATAAGCATATGGGCCCCGAAGTGACTCTCTTTACTGCTTGAGTTCATACCCTAGTGTGGGTGACCGTGGGTAAGCTACTTGACCTCACTTTGCCTCATTTTCCTCATCTCTAAAGTGGGAAAAAATAAACATGAGGACAATAATACCTACCTCACAGTGCTGTTCTGAGGAGTAAATGAGATAATTCATGCAAAATAAGCTAATAACAGCACAATTAAGGTAAGCTATTGTTATTTTTACATGTAATTTTAATGGCTACATAAAATTCCAACCAGTGAACTTCTCATCATAACCATGTCCCTAGTACTGAGCACTTGGCTGATTATCAGTATGGGATTTTTATAAAGTTTGAAATATTTTAGTGCATTTATCTATTTTATATTTAGGACTATTGCCTTAAAGAAATGTCTTAAGAGTCTTAATGTGTATTTTATTTTTATTTTTTCTTTATTTTTATTTTTTTCCTTGGTATGAAATAGTTTTAATATTTTTTTAATTTTTTTTCTTAGTGTATATTTTAGAACATTTTATTTAAGCTGGCTTGTGGGTATACAGGAATTCATCATCTTGTTATCTATATGTAATTTTCTTTCAGTATGTCTAAAATATTTCACTTAAAACTACACTCAGTGAAAAATAAAAAAGCATTCAATAATCGAATGTTTGTGTACAGAAATGTCAAAGAAAGAATCAAAGATTCTATTAAAATAAGATAAATAGCTAAAGGACAAAGACGGGGCCTTCAAGGCTCTCCGTACTCTGACCACAGCCATCTCCTGCTCGCTATGCACCGTTACTCACACCTTCTCACTCCAGCTAGCAGTTACACTCAAGGCTGCTGAAACACGCCCTGTATTTCTCCTGTCTGCTTCTTCACTCGACTTGTTTCCTCTCCTACAACATATTCTCTTCTCTATCTCAACCTGTCCAAAGCCAATCAACTTTCCAAGGTTTGATTCCATCTTTCCAAAATAACCCCTCCATGGTGTGGTCTCATTAGCAGCAGCTGCTACTTGAATGGCATTACCAAAGCACAGTCATAAAGAATCCTTCACTTCATCCTCAGAACAGTACTGTGGGGTAGGGAACGGAAGGCAAGGCCTCAATCCTCCCATTTGGTCAGCCTGGGCCTGGAATCACAAACCCTCTTCACTCTACACCGTAGCCCCTGCTAGTGAGCAAAACGCACAAAGAAAACAATTAGCGCTCTTCTCACTGGGACCCGGGGATACACAGATGCCTGGTATTAATAAAAACAATGCAATACAAAGGCAAAAAAGTGACAAGAGTAAACAAACAGACAACATAGCATAATTTAATAAATGATTGTTTAAAAGGAGGGAAAGGAGAGGAAAGGAAGGAAAGAAAACATGCTGATGTGCCACGATCTGAATTTTCCCCACATGAGGCAGATGGGGTAAGGCAAGGAATATGGCCATGCCGCCTCTCTTCAGGGAGAGGGTAGGGGCTGGAAAGGTAGGATATTGACTCTCACAAACAGCAGAGAGGCGTTTGATGCCTTCCCTGTAATGCGTACTACACAATTGCAGTGCTTGTTCTAATTTCTAAAGAATGCCAGCTCGTAAGATAGGTTGTTAGCATTCTAGACTTGGCACTAACACTGATTTTGTCTGAGATTTGGGAACATCTCAATAGCTGTGTGCTCCAGTTTCTTCAGTCACAAAATGGTGTTCTTATTCTGTTGGCACCATTATGGTTCACTGCCCCGCAGGGGAGCTCCGTGCCCCATTTTTTCCTTACTAACAGAACCCCAGGTTTCGGAGACCATGTGCCTCAGAGAGGCTGAACCCATTCTCAGTCCTATGGAAATGAATCTGGACTGGGATAAGCCAATCATGGTAACTCCACTGCCTCTGCCAGTGATTGGCTTAAGAATGAACATGTCATGCGACTGTGGCCAATGAGAGGTGAGGGACAGTAACATCTGGGAGGAGGGCTTCTGAGAAAATTTTCCTTTTAACTTTAGAAGGGACTAAAGGAAGGTGTTTTCTCTTCTGATGTTTGGGTGTGATACTTGGACCCGTGGCCATCTTGACCATTAGAGGACAAATCTGAAAATAAAAGCTAAAATGCAGAGGCTGCAGAAAGGAAAGGTAGAAAATAGCAAGTTGTTGATATTGTTAAGGCAATAAATAAAATCTAACTATAAATACAGCTCATCTAATCAGATGATAGACTCAGGTAGTAAATAATAACCTTGGAAGGCACACTCCAGTCTTGTATCTCAAGCCCCGAATCATAAGACTATCAATGCTTGTCCTAAACTTAGAGAATTTGAGAGCTAATCCTGAAAAAGAATAGAAATATAAAGACAATTAAGAAATAAATCTAAATACATTGCACAAATACTTTTGTAACTAAGTGCGCTGATAAGCTTTGTAATCATTGTATGCTATTTCTGTTTCTTCATTTTTTGACAAATATTCAAAACATTTCAGAAAATCCAACATATCAGACTTGTGACTAGTGGTTTCAGTTGAATGAATAAAGTGACTAAATTTATCATCAATATTTACATATAGAAATTTAGTTTTCTAAATGTATCAAGTTTTACTTATCAGTTATCTTAGTAATATATAAATACCTAAAACTAAAAAAAGAAATAAATACTATGAGCTTTTCGTGTATTTGCAATTTTGGGGTGAATCAAAGATACTATATATGGCATTTGTAGGCAAGTTACTTGCAAAAATGGCAGTGATCCCACCCCAAAAGCAATAGCAATCTGCTGTTTTGGTTAACTATAAGAACCAGAATAAATGGAAAACGCTGGTCACAAAGTCTGGATAGGACAGAGAAGGTTACCAAAGGTGCTGGGTCATTAAGATCCCTTTGAAATGCTTTCCTTCTGTAATAATTAACATGAAGTTCTGGTTTATGAAGACAATATAACACATTATATCGCACTGGACCCCCTAAGCAAAGATACTTCAGTTTCCTCATTAATATAGTGTAAATATAGAGTAAAACAAAAATAAAAAGAAAAATGTTCCCCTTGTAGTCTGGATGATGATTAAAACAAAAAAGAAAGAAAAATGTTATTCTGACAAGTCCTGCACTCATTAAAACAACAAAAGCAAAATAACTTTTAAAACAGAAATAATTTCCTATTGTGTCTAAAAACTGCTCCTTCGACTCTTTTCAGCCTGGTCCTGTAATCTTAGCAAAACATATACAAATATAAACACAGATGCAGACCAGTTAAAACTATCTTTAAAAAATATGAAAATAAATAAATAATAATAATTCTAATGAGGGTTTTTTTTTTTTTTTTGGTTTTTTTTGGGGGGGTGGGGAGATAGAATCTCGCTTTGTTCCTGGATAACAATGCCGTGATCATTTTTCACTGTAACCTCAAATTCCTGGGCTCAAGTGATCCTCCCAGCCCAGCCTCATCCTCCTGCCTCAGCCTCCCTAGTAGCTGGGACTATAGGCGCATGCCACCACACCTGGCTAATTTTCTATTTTTAGTGGAAACAGGCTGGTCTTGAACTCCTGAGCTCAAGCAGTCCTCCCACCTCTGGCCTCCCAGAGTGCTAGGATTATAGGCGTGAGCCACCGCACCCAGACTCTAATGATATTTTAAACAATGGTTCTCTTTCACATTATGCCACCAAATCAGAGAATGAAAGGTACACTTGATTAGCTGTAAAATGTCACGAGTCCCTAGATGAACGGACAAGGAACATCTAAATCATAAGGCTGCTGCTATTACAAACTGAATGTTTGTATCTCACCAAAATTCATATGTTGATATCCTAATCCTCAATGCGATAGTATTAGGAGGTGAGGCCTTTGGAAGGTAATAAGGTCTTAAAGGTGGAGCCCTCATGAATGGGATTAGTGGCCTTATAAGAAGAGATACATGAGAACTTGTTTCTCTTCTCTCTCTCTTCCTCTCTTTCTCTTTCTGTCTCTTTCTTTCCTCTCCCTTTCCCCGCACCCCAAGATTGCAGGATTGAGAAAGACTTTTGATTTTTCATTTGTAAGAGAAGATGAGCTTCTTTCTCAGTGTGTGTTGCAGACAGACATAGTACTTCTCCTTAGCAGAAACTCTGCTATTCCAATCATACACTTTGTCATTGAGTTCAATGTGGAGATCCAGGAGTGGGCGTTTTCTGTGGGAAATAAGGATGACAAAATTTAACGCCATGCAAATATCAAAGAGAAGACAGATTGTCATTGGGGCGAAATGAGCCAACAGATGTGAAAGTGTTTTGCAACCGTTCCTTTCTAAATGCTCCAAAAACTGCTCCGTGAATGATCCAAACTAGTTCACAGGACTCTGGCCCAGTCACCACTGTCCTCTCTGTCAAGGAACAGCTTTACTACGCCAGAACATACCAGGCATATGCTAACCAACCTGGATCATCTATGCAAATGCAGAATGGGTGTAAAAGGCCAATAATACCACTGGCCCGTGGAGCACTGACCTTGGAAGCTGGGTCGCTCCTGCTCTAGCCCTCCCCTCCCTCTGAGTCACTACTGAGGAGGTGGGGAGAGAAGACTATGAGATTTATTCCCAGGGTCCACAGAGCTACAGCCCAGAATGCATTGACAGGTGGCTCAGAAACATCCCTCTAATTGTAATTTGGGGGCAGGTGAATAAGGCCAGTTAATCTTATACTTGAGGTACATTGTGGCTTCATTCAGCTTAAATGAAAATCAAGACACTGATGTTTCCCTTAGAAAAGTATTCTTGCCAATAAACATAAAAAAATGTTTATATAACAAAGACTTGCAGACCCGAACAGTCAGATACCACTTTTCACCTATCAGAATGTCAAAACTTGGGGAAATACAAGAGCATGCCGTGTTGGTGAGAATTCAGGGATGCGGCCACTCTCATGTGAAGCTAATATGATCATCCCAGAGGACAATCTGATAAGATGCATCCAATCTTGAAAAATGTATGTCCTTTGACTCAGTAATTCCACTTCTGGGAATTTCTCGCAAGAAAACAAGTATAAGCTGCAAAGATGTTTAATATTATACTTTCTTTGTATGAAAGCAAAACACTATCCAACAATCAAAGATTGATCATGGAAATTAAGCTGCAGCCTTATTATGGGCTACTGTGCAGACATTGAAATGGTGCTATAGAAATACGATCACTAACATGCAAAAATGTTTGTGATCTACCATAAAATGAACTAAAAGCAAGTTATGAAGTAATAGTAGATGATGATTGGATTTGGGCTTTAAAAACATACTTATATAGGATTGTGTGGGTATCCAAAAAAAATCTGGAAGGCCATACAACAAGATTTGGTTAATAGAAGTTGGTTTTAGTAAGTAGGATTATAACTATTTGTTGCATTCTACTTTTAGCACCTGTATTTTATGACTTTTTTCTGTAAAGAGTATGTATTACTTTTGTAACAAAAAATAACAATTTCTTAATTTTGATGAAAAACATCCAAACTACAAGCTAACTAACACAAAGTGCTCATAAATCACGCTGGGTCTGTATTGTACTCCTCAGGCAACCCCAGTGGTCCAGGAAAAAATCCCTTTTTCTCCCTGAAGAGAAGGGCATCAAACATGGCACAATGGTAACCCCCTTCTTGGTGGCAAGAATATAAGAAGTGGTCTGGGATTGGCCACCTCCTGAGGGGCTCACCTTTCTTGCCTCAGTTTCTGGGAAAGGCACTGCAGGTACACGGATGGGGAGCTGGAGGATCGCTCCAGCAGGGACACATCTGCTGTACACAGGCTCCAGAAGAAGTCGGCTTCAGGGTGAACCATGCTGGGCCCAGGCTTCTGTGCCGCAGATGCCACATTGCTCGCCGCTGGCCCATCCACCTCCAGGAGGCTGCTGTCCTCCAGCTGGCGCTCCGACATCACGTAGTTCTGAATGAAAAAGAGCTTTGGCTTCCCTACTAGAGAAGGGCATAAATCTCCCATGAACATCCTCCTGATATGATGCAAGGGGAACCCTGAGTGCGTCTGATCCACACCGAACACAGTGTGGGAGCTTCCTCGGCTCACAAGGACACACACAAAGCTGTCACAGTCTCCGTGTTGGGGCATACGGGCAACTTGGTGAAGAATCCGGATTATGTCACCCACGCTGAGATACAAGAAATACTGGACGTCATAGCCCAAGGAAGTGAAGGTGTCTCGAAGTACATCTGGAGAAAACAAACAAACAAAAGTGGAAAACAATACTGGAGTGATAGAAGCTCAAGAGGAACCAGGTAGGAATCCTAGCCATGGTCTAATCTCCATTATTTATTTATTTCTGCTTTTGGGTAATATTTTGAGGGGCCCAAGTCCTGGGACCCAAGTCCTGAGGGACCCTACCCCTGGGAGGGGAAGGATCCACCTGAAACATGAAAGATGTGACTTCCACGTCCCAAGTCTCCATTACGTCTGTCCCTTGCTACTCCACTGCCTAGTGCTGCCTGCTGCTGACCCCACACCTGGCCACAGGCACAGGCTGGGCCCACTGTAGGTCAGTCAACCCAAGGGAAAACAAAACCTTTTTCTCTTCAACCCAAACAAAGTTGGGGATTTTTCAAAAGCCTCTTTCTTACAATGAAAGCGCACACACGTACATAGGAATGGATGCATTCGCAGAGTGCAGATCCAAATCTAGATGCAGACGGCTGTAGAAATGGTGGCACAGATCACATGTTTCCTCACCCCCCCTTGCTGTGGCCTGAGACAGAAGCCCTAGTTGTGCCCATCTCCAGACTCTCAGTTCCTCTTATGACCTGCCTCTCTTATGATCTCTGTCAGAGCAGTGTGAGCCCTTGCCAAGATTCCCTACAGTGCCCCCAGAGAGTCTTCTCTTAGTTTCTGGATTGTTTCTGAAATCCTGGACTGACTTTGCCTCAAGAGGCAGTGTAAGGTAGTGGAAAGAGCAGACTTTATGTCAGACAAGCCTGCCTTCTAATGCTGATCTTACCACGTCTTAGGCTGTCTTACCTTAAGAAAATAGAGCTGGGCATGGTGGCACATGCCTGTGACTTGAATGGAATGTAGCAGAAGTGATAATATGTGAGCACCAAAGTTAGGCCACAAAAACGATACAGCTTCCACCTGGCTCGCTCTTTCTATCTTTTGAATGGCTCACTCTAAGAGAAGCAGCTACCACGTCGTGAGAACCCTCAAGCAGTCCCTTGGAGGGGCCCACAAGAACAAGAACTCAGGCCTCCCACCCACAGCCAGACCAACTTCCCAGCTGTGTGAGTGACCAGCTTAGCAGTGGATCTTCCAATCCCAGTCACGCCTTCAGATGGCCCCAGCTGCCATTTGATCACAACCTTAGTAGAGACTCTGGGCCAGCACAGCCCAGCTAAGCTGCCCCTAAATTCCTCACCCACAGAAACTGTGAGAGATACAATTAAATAACATTGTTGTTTTAAGCCACTAAATTTTGGAGTGATTTGCACACATCGTTAGATAAAAAATTCACCAGGTAAGTTCTTTGACCTCTCCTAGCAGTAAAAGGAAATTATAATCGCCATTACTTAAGATGTAGTTAGGCTACTTACTTTACTCCTTTACCCAGCTCACAGTTAAGGGTGAAAAAAAATGAATTATTATATCATGTAAAAATGAAGAGAGACAAAGGCACTAGTATCCTTAAGTCTATAATCAATAAGTATCATTATCAAGGAAATGGGGACATGCTTCACAGGTTGCTGATAACCTATTAAACCATGAGGGCACATGTTGTCATAAGGTCCCAGTGTGGTAGAAATGGCCTGGGCACACTGTCCCCTAGACATGTCCTCTGAGGGTGTAGGCAAGGCTGCAATACCCAGTACCATGTCCAGGCTGAACAACAAGAGAACCTGGACTAGGACTCCGGTTCCCTCATTACGATTAATATTTTATTCCCAACACTTTCCTTCAGGACTCACAAGCCTCTGGTCATGGCATATTCTCTCCTGTAGGGGACAGGAGCAAACAGGGAAACCAGACTCAAAGCTCTTTTGTTTACTTATCTCGGACTGATTCACTTCCCTCAAAACCTTTGCTCTTCACTGATAAATGTCTTTCCTTATCAAAGTCCTTGAAAGAAAGCTTTACCAAGGCCTCCCTGCCTGTGCTGATATGCAGGGACGGGACAGAACAAATGCCATTGTGCATTCCAGCTCTTTCCTTTATTGGGGCTCGCTGGAGGTTCTGGCTGGAGCAGCCCCTGTCCCATGGCAGGGCAAAAGGGGAAGATACCTCAGAATCACAAGATCTGAGTTTATGTCCTGGCTTCAACAGCTCTTTCACCTCCTTCCTGGTCTTGGAAGAGGACTGAGCTACACCAGCAGATAAGCTAAGAAGGGGATCAGAATCTGAGGTCGGGGCAGCAAATCCTTACTTAATAGAACATGAGAAAAACAGCTAAAGCTGGAGGTGAAATCAAAAACCATGCAAGGTCCCACATGCCAAGAATAAGGCCAAGAGCAACACCAAACCTCGATGGGCCCCAGATCAAGACAGAGCACCCTTTAAATAACCCTGTGGTGAAACAGTCACTCAATAGACACAGCCTGAAGACATCACAGCTGACATTTCCCATTAACGTCACATTTTCCCTCTATTAGATAGTGAGGTGGGTTGGGGAGGGATGCTAGCTGACATTTGCAACTTTCTTTCTTAGGCCAGCAAGAACATGCATACAGCCGTCTAATTTACAGGAACCAAAAGATGATGACAATGTGACTTTGAATAAGTTGCAGCTTCAGTTTATTCATCCACAAAATGTGATTAATATTAATACCTAAACCATGTTTTTTAAAAAAGTGACTGTGGCCCAGGCACAGTAGCCCACGCCTGTAATCTGAGCACTTTGGGAGGCCAAGGCAGGATTGCTTGAGGCTAGGAGTTTGAGACCCGCCTGAGCAAGAGCAAGACCCCATCTCTACCAAAAATAGAAAAATCAGCCACGCATGGTGGCACACAGCTGTAACCCTACCTACTCAGGAGGCTGAAGCGGGAGGATGGCTTGAGCCCAGGAGTTTGAGGTTGCTGTGAGCTATAATCACACTGCTCTCTAGCCCAGGCAGTAGAGCAAGACCTTGTCTCAAAAAAAAAAAAAAGTGACTGAGGATCCAATGAGATTTTTGTAAAGAAACTTTGCAAACTGTGTTTATTCAAATACAAGATATTAATCTTAAAGAAAATAATGGGATCTGATCAAATTAAAAAGCTTCTGCACAGCCAAAGAAACTATCACTAGAGCAAATAGACAACCTACAGAATGTGAGAAAATATTTGCTCTCTGCACCTCCAACAGAGGTCTGGTAACAAGAATCTACCTAGAACTCAAAAGAATTAACAAGAAAAAAGCAAAAAACCCCATTTATAAATGGGCAAAGGAGATGAACAGAAACTTCTCCAAAGAAGACAGAATAATGGCCAAAAAAAATGTTCATCATCTCTAATCATCAGAGAAATGTAAATCAAAACCACCATGAGATACCACCTAACCCCAGTGAGACTGGCCTCTATCAAAAAATCCCAAAACAACAAATGCTGGCGAGGATGTGGAGAGATAGGGAC